>JAXGGA010010449.1:0-46774 GCA_038373865.1 Uloborus plumipes | reverse complement strand
TACGCCCTCCCCAAATTCGGAATTTCCCTCCCATCCGGGGGAGGGGGGTCAATTAAAATACAAAACTGTATTTTAATTGACCCCCCCTCTGACCCCCCTCCCCTAATTCGGAATTTCCCCCCATTCGGGGGAGGGGGTTTTGAAATACAAAACTGTATTTTAATTGACCCCCCTCTGACCCCTCTCCCCAATTCGAAATTTCCCCCCCATTTGGGGGAGGGGGGTTTTTGAAATACAAAACTGTATTTTAATTGACCTCCGAATTCCCCCTGTTCGGGGGAGGGGGTCAATTAAAATACAAAACTGTATTTTAATTGACCCCCCTCTGATCCCCCTCCCCCAATTCGGAATTTCCCTCCCATCCGGGGGAGGGGGGTCAATTAAAATACAAAACTGTATTTTAATTGACTCCCCTCTGACCCCCTCCCCCAATTCCGAATTCCCCCCCCCATTCGGGGGAGGGGATCAATTAAAATACAAAACTGTATTTTAATTGACCCCCCCTCTGACCCCCTCCCCCAATTCGAAATTTCCCCCCATTCTGGGTAGGGGGTTTTTGAAATACAAAACTATATTTTAATTGACCCCCTCTGACCCCCCCTCCCCCAATTCCGAATTTCCCCCCATTCGGGGGAGGGGGTCAATTAAAATACAAAACTGTATTTTAATTGACCCCCTCTGATCCCCCTCCCCAATTCGGAATTTCCCTCCCATCCGGGGGAGGGGGTCAATTAAAATACAAAACTGTATTTTAATTGACCCCCCTACCCCTCCCTAATTCGGAATTTCCCCCCCATCCGGGGAGGAGGTCAATTAAAATACAAAACTGTATTTTAATTGACCCCCCTCCCCCAATTCGGAAGGACGGGCCTGCATCTAACTGCACTTTAATTGAACTTTTACGTTTTCTTCGGCGCTTCTATAAATGTAATTTTAGAAGAATCAGCTTTCCTTTTTGCAACTCTGGTTAAACCGGAAGTGAGGAAAATGCAATCCTTTAAATAAATGATTGTCTCTCGAATATATAAAGCTATCTTCTAAATCAGATGTAAACGTAATGTTTCACGTAAATGTAGTTTCGAAGACTGCATGTGTTATGACTTTTAAACAATCTTTAAATTGTTTCATGTGCTTTATAAATGTTTTAAACTGTGAACACATAACAACACTATGTATTTTGATGTTTGTTTTTTTTTTCATCAAGACTGCAACAGTTTTACTCCTAGAAATCAAGTCTTTACACGCTTTTATTACTATACCTTTCCCTTTAAAAAGTCTCACCGAACCCTAGGAGATCAGCGCCAAATGACTGATGTGGCAGAAAATGTAAGTTCTGCTTGTACGCTCTTTTTCGCCCGTCTGGTTAACCGCTTTAAGATCGCAGGTAGCCATGTTCCAACAAAGTTTGATCGAAATCTTCCTGCCTTTAATTTAGGCTTCAGTTTCCAAAAGGAGCTAATTTTGGGATATTTTAGTTTGTTCAAAATAAATACACTGAAGTGACAAAAGTCATGGGATACCTCTTAATATCGTGTCGGCCCTCCTTTTGCCCGGCGAAGTGCAACAACTCGACGTGGCATGGACTCAACAAGTCGTTGGAAGTCTTCTGCAGGAATATTGAGCCATGCTGTCTCGATAGACGTCCATAATTGTGAAAGCGTTGATGGGGCAGGATTTTGGGCACGAACAGACCTCTCGATGGTGTCCCATAAATGCTCAATGGGATTCATGTCGGGCGATCTAGGTGGCCAAATCATTCGTTGGAATTGTCCAGAATTTTCTTCAAACCAATTGCGAACATTTGTGGCCCGGTGACATGGCGCATTGTCATCCATAAAAATCCATCGTTGTTTGGGTACATGAAGTCCATGAATGGCTGCAAGTGATCTCCAAGTAGCTGCACATAAGCATTTCCAGTCAATGTTCGGTCCAGTCGCACTAGAGGACCAAGTCCATGCCATGAAAAAACAGCCCACACCATTACGGAGCCACCACCAGCTTGAACAGTGCCTTGCTGACAGTTTGGGTCCATGGCTTCGTGGGGTCTGCGCCACACTCGAACCCTACCATCGGCTCTTACCAGCTGAAATCGTGACTCATCGGACCAGGCCACGGTTTTCCATTCATCTAGGGACCAACCGATATGCTCACGTGCCCAACGAGAGTCGCTGCAAGCGATGTCGTTCTGTCAGTAAAGGCACTCGAGTCGGTCTTCTGCTGGAATAGCCCAAGAAATCCAAATTTCTCCGCACAGTTCTAGCAGACACGTCCATTGTAGCGTCCCACATTGATTTCTACGGTGATTTGACGCAGTGTTGCTTGTCTGTTAGAATTTACGACTCTTTGCAGACGTCGCCGGTCTCGATCTTTAAGTGCAGGCGGTCGACCACTGCGCTGTCCATGGTGGGATGTTATGCCTGAAATTTCATACTCTCGGCACACTCTTGACACAGTGGATCTGGGAATGTTGAATTCTCTAACGATTTCCGAAATGGCATGACCCATGCGTCTAGCTCTAACTAACATTCCGCGCTTCAAAGTCTGTTAATTCACGTCGTTGCGGGTCATCATCACGTTAAAACCTCTTCACATGAATAACTTGAACAGAAATGAAAGCTCTGTAAAAGCACTGCGCATTTATACCTGTTCTATGCGATGCTACTGCCATCTGAAAATTTGCATATTGCTATCCCATGACTTTTGTCACTTCAGTGTATATATATTTTCTTAAATCATGGAATAATTTGGTTATGTAGTGTTCGAGACGATATCTTAAAAGAAAAAAAAAGTGTGTTTTTTTTGGACTAAATACTGGACTAAGGTTTCTTCGCTAACAAACAAACAAACAAAAAAAAAAACAGTTTTCTGGAATCGGATTGTACTCTCAAAAGTTGTGAGACCCCCTCCTACATGGAAGCGCACTGAGGAACAGGTCGACAGATACACATTTCTACTATCTCACAACCCCTACTTTTCAATTTTTCCCCTACTTTTCTTTTGACATTTATTTGATTATTTAATTTATTTTTTAGCTTCTTTGTTGGACTTCCCGATGTTGTTGCAGAAATTGTTACAGTGAGCCAATTTTAATTTTCTCCCCGTGTTTTTTTTTTAATTTTAAGGAAAAAAAATGAAATAAAATTAAAAAAAGGCAATATAGCGCATGAAATGACAATTTTAATAATTCTGAATTAATTGATTAAAAATATTAGATATGGCAAATGCATCTCAAGACAAAACATATGGTACCCCATAGCCTAACTTAGTCATGGTCTAACTACATACAACCCCACATCTTTACCAACTAATCAGAGACAGCAGTTTATCACTTGCGAAAATAACTGATGTTTGCTCACTTTATATGTACGGTAAAGTAATGAAATTTTTTAAAGGAATGCATTCGCTACTGAAGAAAATCTAACAGAAAAATAATTTTAAAAATGATAAATTAAAATTTACATAAATAAACTTGTACGTAGAAACTGATTTTCTAACTGTTAACCGGAATAAAATTCAGTAGATAATTTTGATGACATATAAACTGCGTTTGAGAGGGACAGAAATAACCGGGTTAATGATAATCCTATCCTGAAACCATTTATGTTTTATGGTTATTATTGTAATTTATTTCTATAAATGTATCATACTTTAAACTGTGGTAAATATAACTGAAAACACGACTTTATTTTGTGTTCTTAATGTAATGTAATTTAGCTTTAGCTCATTAGCTGAATCGTTATATTTGTTGTTAATGTAACAGATAAAACAAATCAAGGAAACGTATTCAAATCAAGATTTTATAATTAAATGAAAGCAAACTTCATATAGTACAATTTTACAAATTTCTTTAGTTCTTCGATAGAACAAAGTTTTCTTCATTCATCTTACAAGATTTTGATACAAATTGTTCTGTAGGAGAACAATTGTGAAATAAACCTCTAACAAATCCCTTAAGCTTCGACAGTAAAAAATGTTCATTACGTCTTTATACTTTGTGATGTAGCTAACAGTTTTATCTTATTTCCAATAAATACCCAAAGATTTATTTTTACTTAGTGCTCAATTTTATCTTTTCAGAGGAGGTAACATTGTTACGTGATGTAATTGGATTTAAACTGTAAATCAACCATTCGTAGACACTGACATTTATTTATTTTTAGTTTAAAGAGTTTTCTTTGAAAATCGATGACAATTGTTTAAAGTTACTTTAATTTTACGTATAGTTAAATATACATTCTATAGGCATTACTATGTTTTTATTTATGTCGTTAAACTGAAAATTGGATTTAGTTTCAAACCACATTTTATTTGTATTTTATAACTTGAGGATAAAAGCATGCACACGGGCGCTTTAGAACAAAAATAGTTCAATTATCTTTTATTGAATTAAGCAAGCTCTTTTTAAAATTATAACTACTTTGGGTAATCAATATTTTCATATATTATTTCGCAACGGAATACCATTAAATATGACTATGAAATAATTATGAAGCGCAACACTAATTTAAAAGCTTATAATTATTTAAGATATAAAAATGTTCACCTTAATAGAAAAATGAATTTTTATTTAAAAATTTACAAACTCTTAGCATTGGATATACCTAATTTTATACAATTTCAAATTTTGAACGATACATACGATAGAAGAAAATAAGAATTTGTAAGTTCTCACGAGTTACAAGGGATTACAAAAGTGATATTAACAAGATATAGAATTAGAAGAAACCACGAAACTGTTTGAGTCAAAGACTAAATTTAAGTTGTAGAAAACTGCCCACTAACTCAAGTGCAACAAATGTAGAACTCTCCATGGGATCATCTTTTGACAAATAGATAAATTTAGTGCTCCATATATACATAGTCCACTTTAACGCACACCGAAATAATCTGAACGTCAAACTTTCACATTGTTATTATTACTTCAAACTTGACTTGAATTTATCATTTGAAAAGGTTCCACTGTGAAAGTAAAATACTTATCTGGAATTACAATAAAATGCCCGTGAGCATTAGAATATAATACGTCTTTGGAAAATAACAGAACAGTGTTCATTAATTAATAACTTTCCCTGCAGAATTTAGAAACATATTACAGAAGACAGAAAACATGGTAACAAGTTTCAAAAAGTTCGGAAATGTTTGAATAACAAATCCAATTTATTTCAGTTTCTGAGCAGAAATCATTTATTATTCCTCTAAAGGAACACATTTTCGAGATAACAAGTATTTAATAAAGGACAAATATTTGAATGTGGTGCATTTTAAATCAATTTTCGCATTATTTACGCATTTCAGTTTACTTTTGGATTTTTTTTTTCTGTTCGCGTTTTAGTACATGCATTGAAGCCTAATATTAAACTCATTCTACGTATAATCACACATTGTGTTTTGCTGATAAAAAAAACTATTTTTACGTAAAATGTTAGCGATATCTAGATTTGAAGGAAAATCAGCATGCTTAACCAGATGAAATATAAAAATAGTTTTTTAAATCATTTACATAATAACGTCAAATATTCAAACGCATATTTCTAAGCTACATTAACCAGAAATCCGTTATTTTTAATATGAGTTAAAGTTGCATATTGTTAATAAAAGTTACAGTAGACACATGTTAATTGAATCAGATGTTTTAATGAATGAAATAGCCAAAAACAGAATTAACTTCAGCTTTATAGAAAAAACCGATTTGTTAAATTAGCCGCTTTATTGAATGAAAATTAATTAGAAAAACCGTGATTTATACACGCAGAGGCCACTATATATTTTTTAAATATGATATTGATGTAATTTCAGCGTACTCATTGTTAATATTTTTTGTTTAGATTCTGTATAATATTTAATCATAGTCATATGCAGTAATGTTAGTGTGTATACTTTTCAAATTTCCCTTTATGTTCAGCAAATAAGGAGCCTTCCGGAATCCGCGGTTCTCTGGTGGAAGCTTTGCTTCGAATGTCGGAGGCCTTAGGTTCGATTCCCTTCAGAGCCCAGAAGTTATTAAATGTATCTGTGCTGTAAAAACATTCCTTAGGCTCTTTTCTAAGTTAATAAAGCAGTTGAATATATCGGTGGCAGTGGCGGATCCAGCGGGGGTGGCACGGGGGCACGTGCCCCCCCCTGTCATATATTCTCGATGACCCTAAAACCCATACTGAAACAAGAAACACCGATCAAATTTTCGTTGCCGATTGGTTACATCTGTTTTGAATATTTTTAAATATTTTTTTAACAGTTTTTTGGCAACGGAATCGAAAAAGAAAATTCATTTTGAGTATTATTACTCTAGGCACATTTCCGATGTGAGAAAAATGTGTCGGTTTCTTTTTTTTTCCTTTTATTTATTGATCTTCGGAACTTTCGAATGTCTCATTTGTGCGCCTGGCAGCCAAGGACGCTTCAATCTGAAAAAGGGGAGATAGGTTTAGGATGTGCACTTCCCGATGCCTTCAGTTTTTGTTCGCTTGCTCCTTCCTCGTTGCATTTCCCCCCTATTTCGCGAAAGTCAGAAGAGACTTGGCGCGTGCGCAGATGCTTCGGAGTTCGCACGAAAAAATTTTAGACAGTACCTTGTGTTTGCATATAGAAAAAAAAAGGGGGAGACATAACAAGCGGTTGAGTGGAAGTATGTTTTTGCATTCTTGGCTATTACAGGCATTTAGTTTTTTCTTCCTTAAACGTAAATCAAAGGGAAAAACTACTCACTTAATACATTTTTATTACGGCTACATTTCTTCAAACACTAAAATATGTTTTGATACTTATTGTTTGAATGATACGACGCCATGTCTGTGCATTCTTTCGAATTTAGACTCATTAAAAAAGAAGACATCCAAAGCACTTTAGCTATAATATTGTTATATTTTGACCGTTATGGGAAAGTAGATAGTTCTTCAGTGATATTTTCTCGAGTTCGATTGCGAGGTTGTTCTTAATGTTCCAGGAACCGAAAGGTAAGGAAAATACGATAATACATAAGAACATTACAGTTGTTTGTTTTTAACAATAATTATTATTTTTCAGTTAAAAATAAAAAAACATTTTGTGCCCCCCCTGTAGATTTTTTCTGGATCCGCCACTGATCGGTGGGATCAACAATGGAAATAAGATTTTGCTAGAAATATAATTACATATTCTAGCTTTATGTTTTGTAGTGTATGTAATGTTTATATACACTAGGTGGCCAAAAGTATCCGGACACTTTCAAAAATTCACATTTTTACATATAGCTCGAGAAATAAGTGATCAATTGTTCTTTAACTTTAGTCATACAAAATATAGACTTCACCGAACATTTCCAAGTTGAAATTAAATTACCCTTGCATTTGGGGGACGACAAGAAGGGGGTTGAAAGAAAAACCGCTTTTTGACCATAACTCTTCGAAAATAGCTCGGAATAAGCTATCAATTTCAGTAATTAATTAGCATACTATGTATAATTACTGTACAAATTTTTATGAACGTACCACTCTTACTTCTGAAGATATGAAACAGTTTTGAAAAAACGGCAATTTTATTTGAAGGGTTTTTGCTCATAACACGCAGAGTTTTTGATCAAACCTTATCACAACTTCAGGAAAGATGACAAAATACAAGAGAAAGAACAAACTAAAACGGTAAATAAAAATATTAAAAATTCGATGAGATATGAACGTTAAAAGGAAATAATTTTTCACGGCGCCTGCGCGAACGACAGAAATTTATAACTACAAAAATATTGTAGCCTGATTTATACTGCATCTTATAAAAAAAGTTCCAGTTGAATATCATGAAAAATGAAAAAGATATCAGCGATCTAGTGAGCTGTATTTCATTCATTCGCAGGCAAAACATAAATCGCAAGGGGTTGTCCACAAATAGTGTGGTGACAATCGATCATTTTTGTTCAATGTTAAATTGTATACAGTTTGAAAATTTATATTCGGCATTGTAGTCACATTTCGTTTATTCGGCCAAAAAGACCTTATACGTAGGTGGCCAAAAGTATCCGGACACCCTCTGAAACGTTGGTTTTGAACAACGACGCAATAACCTTCAATTTAAAAATAGCTCTTTGTGGACAGACCCACACTATTTAAGTATTGTCTGCGAATGAATGAAATACAGCTCACTAGATCGCTGATATCTTTTTCATTTTTCATGATATTCAACTGGAACTTTTTTTATAAGATGCAGTATAAATCAGGCTACAATATTTTTGTAGTTATAAATTTCTGTCGTTCGCGCATGCGCCGTGAAAAATTATTTCCTTTTAACGTTCATATCTCATCGAATTTTTAATATTTTTATTTACCGTTTTAGTATGTTCTTTCTCTTGTATTTTGTCATCTTTCCTGAAGTTGTGATGAGGTTTGATTAAAAACTCTGCGTGTTATGAGCAAAAGCCCTTCAAATAAAACTGCCGTTTTTTCAAAAATGTTTCATATCTTCAGAAGTAAGAGTGGTACGTTCATAAAAATTTGTACAGTAATTATACATAGTATGCTAATTAATTACTGAAATTGATAGCTTATTCCGAGTTTTTTTCAAAGAGTTATGGTCAAAAAGCGGTTTTTCTTTCAACCCCCTTCTTGTCGTCCCCCAAATGCAAGGGTAATTTAATTTCAACTTGGAAATGTTCGGTGAAGCCTATATTTTGTATGACTAAAGTTAAAGAACAATTGATCACTTATTTCTCGAGCTATATGTAAAAATGTGAATTTTTGAAAGTGTTCGGATACTTTGGCCACCTAGTGTATATTGTATAATTACTTCATATAATTGAATGATATATTATTTTCTTGGTGATTCTGTAGTTCTGTAGTTTCTGTAGTTTCTTGGTGATTGTTGTAAATCCGCGAACATTTTCAGAATATTAATTACCTGTGATCCACTTAGTTCTGATTTTGGCTTCTCTATTGTATTGATACTAAACTTGAAATCTCTATCTCTATCTCTTCTCTATCTCTACTAATAATAAAGCTGAAGGTGGTTCTGTCTGTCCTTCTTTCTTTCTTTCTTTCTTTCTGTCTGTCTGTCTGTTACGCGCGTAGCGCCAAAAACCGTTCGGTCGATTTTCATGCCACTTGGCACAAAATTAGTTTGTAGCATGTAGTTTTGCACCTCGAAGCGATTTTTCGAAAATTCCATTTCGTTCTTTTTCTATTCGAATTCTTAGCGGAAATTCGATAAAATAGGGAAGAAATATTTCACACACATTTTCAAGTCTTATGTCATTCGAAAGCTTGGAATTTTCTGCACAAAATGAAGTTTTTTCGAAGTTTCTACGATCATCAGGAGAGCTGTAACAACTGTTTCTAGAATCCCGAAATTCAAGGCTTACCTTCAGTAAAGCAAGCCAAACGATTCTAAAATGGTTCAGCTCGATAGTAAAATTTGTTTGAAAAGAGAGATGAAAAGAATTATTTTATCAACGGAAATCAACTTTTCATGTTGTTACTATGGTTACGTGTTCATACTTATTTTTGTTTCGTTCTTTTTCCAGGGTTGCCAGACGTAGTATTTTTGATTCTACGGTAGTATTTTTTCGGCCCAAATAAGGAGCGTAGTATTTTTCTGGCAACCCTGTTTCCAATATACTAATGACTTAATTAAAAGATTTGGCGGATTTTTTTTTTCATTTTCATAGATTTCGCATTTCAGCAACATTGATTTTGGCAACGTTTGGAAACAGTAGTATTTTGTAATATTTTTTTAGAGGAGGTATAGTATTTTTTGTTCCAATTCTCTGGCAACCCTGTCTTTTTCCCGGTGAAGATGCTTTGGGACCCTGCTTGGCGCGTTTTCAAAAAGTCAACTACGCAAAATAGCTAGGGTTACCACGCTTGGCGCGCCTATCGTTCATTTAGCGAGAAAAGGGTACCTAAAGCACAGATAAACGAAATATTGTATCAATTTCGATATTGCATCGTTTTTTTAAAGTGTTTCGTTTCGGAAAATGTATTGTTTTGTTTTTTAAGCTAGGAAAGAAAACTTTCTTCTTCTTTTAAACTTTGGTAAGATTTCTGTTGGTTCCTGTTATCAACAAAATTGTTCTTATTTTCTCTTTTGGCTTATTTTTGTCCATCTCCCTTGGGGTTGCATTCGAATGTTCCAAGGGGGTGTTTTACCCCATTTATCGGGTAAATCAGTGTTTTCAATGCAAGGTGATATGAATTGGTTAACAAAAGTGATATGAATTGGCGCGACCACTTGGCGATATATCGCCAAGCTTTTGATCGCCAAATATTTGACGCCAAATTGGCGATTTTTTTTTTTTTTTTTTTTTTTTTGATTTGGGTTCAATTTGGCGCTGTTGGCGATATTTTGCGAAAAATCCACTGAATGATGTTAAAAACGAAGATCTTTAGGAGATTAATCATTGTAAAATATTTTTTTTGCATTGTTTCGTAGCAAACTAGGGCTACAAATGTTTGAATTGTTATCTTGCTCACTCCAAGCACTATTTTAGCACTTAAGGCATCTACTAAGAAATTTACACGTAAAATTAAATAGTGTGGGGTCCATATCAGATCTTTATATCACTTTGAAGGAATTATAGTTGAATAAAACTAAAATAGAGCATTTTTTCTGATATATCAATTATTTTACAAATGAACTTTTAATTTTATACCACGGGCAAAGCCGTGCGGGTACCGCTAGTTAGTAATAAAACATGCATTAAGGTAATACTAATAAATTGAATTTCAAATTATGTTGCAATCGTGACTAGCGGTAGATGTGAATGCTTATACATGTGCTGATGTGCGGTCGTGACCACTAGGAGGAGCGGGGGGTGAGGACCAAAGGCGGACCTGGATCAAGAGCAGGCGGATACTTAGAGTGGCTACGATCACAAAAAAGGAATTACGACGGCAACTTCAATCAAAAATGAAAATGGATAGTCATTCGTCATGGTTTAAAAAATGAACTTTTCTTTTTTCTTATGGTTTCATTGAAAAAAAAATCCAACTTAGGAAGAATCCTTGCACGAGTGTGCAAAAAATTACATTTTACTCTTTAAAAAAAATGCATTAAACATGAGAATTTCATTTATAAAACTTTGGATCGAGATACTCCTATCTTTACTTAACCGGATTTAATTGCAAAAGAAACACAACTCTAAAATCGTATCATACTGTATAACAAAATGTAGAACTGTTATTTTTATTTAAAACTTTAACGTGGATTTTTATTTTGATCCATGATACTTGCATTAAATTTACAAGCAAATGTAATAAAAGTTATTATTTTTTTTATCTTTCATGATGTATTGCTGTAATTAGTTTCAGCATTTTTCATTCAATGATAATTACGTTTCTCTTAACGTTGACCATCGATGCGTAGCAAATGTCCAAATCCGTCAGCAGCAGCAAGAAACATTAATGTTTAGCAAATAACTTGTCGGTGATATACACAAAGCAACTCTGAATAATGGCATTCCCTGGGGAGCACCGATATGTGGCATATATCATTATTTCACAAAGCATTTATTTAATGGTAAACACCTATTTCTAAGTGCTCTATAGTAAAAAGAGAAATTGGTTTACGCTCCACATTTTTCAAATTTGAATATTCAGTAAACTGGTAGATTATTTAAATTAAAAATTAAATTGTTGGATATTAAATGATTTTATTTAGAGTTTATCAGCGAAATGTTCACTGCATTTTACTAATAGTTTAAGTGATCGATGCATGTCCGTCAATTTTTAATTTAAATTTTAAATTGAAACGGAGAACACCATTGCATTAAATACGATTTTTTATGCACAACTATATAAAATGGCACTTGTTGGCTAGACAACAAATAATAATGCATAAAAATACCAATTATATCTTATAAATAATTAGAATTGATTGAATTATAGTAAACAGAAATAGTCGTTTGAATCTTCTAAATTTCTGAATGCAAACAAAATAAAAATGAAGTTAATTTCCTGATGTAAATTCCAATCTGTTAAATATTTTTGGAGCATTGACTTGATCCTAGAGTAAGGGATGAATAAATGAAGTGACGTCTGTAAGTGACATAAATTTATTTTTATCAAAGCATTGAGAAACCTTTCTCCTCTCTCATTGTATGTATTGTGGAAAACCCTCACAGATGTTCTCTTCACTTTCAACCTTTTTTCTTTCATTAAAGTTTTATAACTTTGTCTATTTATTTTCATTGAATTATCTATCAGTCTTTAGGTGAAAATGTTAATTCAGCTTTATTTATTTATTTACTTATTTTCAATCGTATGTCAATCGTGTTAATCGTGTCAGAAAGGTAAAAGGAAAAGTTTAATAAAAGTAAAATAGTGTTTTACTTGTTGAAAATGTAAGTTTAAAATATAGAGCAACTTCAGTATATGCGAATAGCAATGAGATACGGCAATTAAGCATCCTTAACTATGAGTGATGTTTTAAATTTTTAGCAGTACCGTAAAATGGGGTTAATCGGAACACTTTTCAGCTTTGATTGTAAAAAAAGCAGTTAAAAGATTTTTTTTTAATTTGATTTTTTGGGTAAAAACTTCGGTCTTGCTTTACTTTTGATATTCCAAGCAAAGACAAAAGATTTTGAGCAATTATTATTAAAATATATAGCAAATTATGGGTGTTCCGAATCACCCCGCTGATAGGGGTCAATCGGAACACTTGTTAAAATTTTTATTTTTTTCAATTTAATCTGTAATAGGTCTCACAAACATGAGTAATATTGATGGGGGAGAATAAGAACAGATAATTACTGTCAAATAAATGTATAATTTCAGTACCAGTAAACGTTTATAATTTGTGAAAATTCAAAATAATTTTGAACTTATGAAAAATGAAAAGTAATTTTAAGAAAAGCATTTGAATTGAAATGCAAAGATTTAACATGAATGGAAGTCACTCATGTCGTCTACAAATATGTACTTGTCCTTAAAACTAGCAATTGTGACTTGGCTTAAGTTTTTTCATAGCATCTTCTGGGATGAACTCTGCCTTTTCTTTAGTTTCTTGAAATCTCTGGGTTTCGGGGATTGTCCTGAAAGATTTTTTCGCTTATTCATCACTGTCTGTGTGCTGGACTTTTACTACATAAAGTCAATTTTTAAATTTGATTTTTTGGGTAAAAACTTCGGTCTTGCTTTACTTTTGATATTCCAAGCAGACAAAAGATTTTGAGCAATTATTATTAAAATATATAGCAAATTATGGGTGTTCCGAATCACCCCGCTGATAGGGGTCAATCGGAACACTTGTTAAAATTTTTATTTTTTTCAATTTAATCTGTAATAGGTCTCACAAACATGAGTAATATTGATGGGGGAGAATAAGAACAGATAATTACTGTCAAATAAATGTATAATTTCAGTACCAGTAAACGTTTTGAACTTATGAAAAATGAAAAGTAATTTTAAGAAAAGCATTTGAATTGAAATGCAAAGATTTAACATGAATGGAAGTCACTCATGTCGTCTACAAATATGTACTTGTCCTTAAAACTAGCAATTGTGACTTGGCTTAAGTTTTTTCATAGCATCTTCTGGGATGAACTCTGCCTTTTCTTTAGTTTCTTGAAATCTCTGGGTTTCGGGGATTGTCCTGAAAGATTTTTTCGCTTATTCATCACTGTCTGTGTGCTGGACGTTTACTACATAAAGTCTATGTGACTTTCTCCCTTTTATTTTAAGTAAAAAAAGTCTCCTGGAGAAAAAATCTTTTGAAATCTGTAACTTTTGTCATTCTAAGATCTAGTTGCTCACGAGAAGGGATAAACAGTAATAAATCCTTGTCCCTGTCTTGATTAGAAGAATTGGGGTTAGAATCTTGATTTTTCAAACAATTTCCTTCAAATAAGTTTGAATTGGAACAACAGAACTAAGTGTTCTGATTCACCCCGCAAATTTTTTTTCCCATGGCATTTTTCAGAATTCTTCACTTTTATGACACATTTTATAAAAAATGTAAATTCTAATGTGGTATTCTGTTGTTCAGATACATATATAATTGAAACATACCACTCATAGTTTTTAAATATAAGAAGGTTTGTTCTTGCATATGAAGTTTTGCAGTCTATGAAAATGTGATGTTTTCTAGCATTCAACGTGCAGCCCTCTTTAGAAGCCAGTAGCGTTGCCAGATTGACAAAAGTATTTTTTTCCTACTTCCTATGATCTTACCTTTCTAAAAAAAAAAATCATGGCGAAAAATACACAATAGTATATTTATGAAGAATTTCTTTGTACGGTTGGGAAGTTTTGTTCCGATTGACCCCGAAGTTTCTATACACCCCATTTTACGGTATGTAAGGGACATAGGAAAGGAATATATATACTTTTCAATGTATATCTAATATTACGCAATTCATCTATAGGAACTTGAACTTGATAACATTCAAAGGTTTCACAGTGGGATCATATGAAATACATAGATAAGTCAACTCATTTCGCTTGGTTGCAAACAGTTTCCAACTATGAACTATGAACGCGTTTTTGATTTAAAAAACATATATTTTCTACTCAGAAATACACTAGGTGGCCAAAAGTATCCGGACACTTTCAAAAATTTACATTTTTAGATATAACTCGAGAAATAAGTGATCAATTGTTCTTTAACTTTAGTCATACAAAATATATTCTTCACCGAACATTTCCAAGTTGAAATTAAATTACCCTTGCATTTGGGGGACGATAAGAAGGGGGGTCGAAAGAAAAACCGCTTTTTGACCATAACTCTTTGAAAATAGCTCGGAATAAGCTATGCATTTCAGTAATTAATTAGCATACTATGTATAATTACTATACAAATTCAAATGAACGTACCACTCTTACTTCCGAATATATGAAACATTTTTTAAAAAAAGGCAATTTTATTTGAAGGGTTTTTGCTCATAACACGCAGAGTTTTTGATCAAACCTTATCAAAACTTCAGGAAAGATGACAAAATACAAGAGAAAGAACATACTAAAACGGTTTTTAAAAATATTAAAAATCCGATGAGATATGAACGTTAAAAGGAAAAAACATTTCACGGCGCATGCGCGAACGACAGAAATTTATAACTACAAAAATCTTGTAGCCTGGTATATACTGCATCTTATAAAAAAAGTTCCAGTTGAATATCATGAAAATTGAAAAAGATATCAGCGATCTAGTGAGCTGTATTTCATTCATTCGAACACAATACATACATAGTGAGGGTCTGTCCACAAAGAGCTATTTTTAAAATAAAGGTTATTTCGTCATCGTTCAAAACCAACATTTCAGGGGGTGTCCGGATACTTTTGGACACCTACTTATAAGGTCTTTTTGGCCGAATGGGCGAAATGTGACTTCTATGCCAAATATAAATTTTTAAACAGTATACAATTTAACATTGAAAAATGTGCTCGATTGTCCCCACACTATTTGTGAACAACCCCTCTCCATTTATGAATTGTCTGCAAATGAATGAATTACAGCTCACTAGATCGCTGATATCTTTTTCAATTTTTACGATATTCAACTGAAACTTTTTTTATAAGATGCAGTATACACCAGGCTACAATATTTTTGTAGTTATAAATTTCTGTCTTTCGCGCATGCGCCGTGAAAAATTATTTCCTTTTAACGTTCATATCTCATCGGATTTTTAATATTTTTAAAAACCGTTTTAGTATGTTCTTTCTCTTGTATTTTGTCATCTTTCCTGAAGTTTTGATAAGGTTTGATTAAAAACTCTGCGTGTTATGAGCAAAAACCCTTCAAATAAAATTGCCGTTTTTTAAAAAATGTTTCATATCTTCGGAAGTAAGAGTGGTACGTTCATTTGAATTTGTATAGTAATTATACATAGTATGCTAATTAATTACTGAAATGCATAGCTTATTCCGAGCTATTTTCAAAGAGTTATGGTCAAAAAGCGGTTATTCTTTCGACCCCCCTTCTTATCGTCCCCCAAATGCAAGGGTAATTTAATTTCAACTTGGAAATGTTCGGTGAAGCCTATATTTTGTATGACTAAAGTTAAAGAACAATTGATCACTTATTTATCAAGCTATATGTAAAAATGTGAATTTTTGAAAGTGTCCGGATACTTTTGGCCACCTAGTGTATGATTTGGTATCCCGAAATCGCATTTGAATAAAAGTTTTCGATCGATACAAACATATTAAATTTTTCCTTCAAGACCTCAAGTTTATCTCATTTCTGTAGTAACACGCAAGAAAGACAGAATAATCTACATCCCAAGCTTTGTTCAAATTTCCATGTTTATTGATTAACGAAGCAAATTGTATTTATTCAAGCAAATAGAGTGCTTGGGGTAGGGAAAAAGAGGGCATATGAGGACTCTGTTTTTTTAATTTCTATATTAAAACTATACTAAAAGCATTATCAATTTCTTTCATCAAAAATGTCCCGACGATTAAGTAGTCATGTACTACTTTGAAAATTTTCATATATATATATATGGAATTTTAAAAACATGTCTTTAATAGTTTACGTATACCTCTCTACAAGGGCTCATATTTGAATAACCCTGGGGCAGGAAAGAACGCAATTGAAAATACATTGCAAGCATCAAAATGCAAATAAACTCTTTAAAATGAAACATTTAAGTGTATACCGATAAGATTCGTAAAAGCTGGGAAATGTATGCAATACGTTCAAAAAAAAAAAAAAAAACATAAGTGAAAAGAAAGTTTACTGAAAAAGCAGCATGGATTGTACTCTAATCAGAGGAAAAAGCTTTTTGCAACAGGTGCTCAGTGAGAAAGATCGATGTTTTAGTACAAGCTATGAACTCCCTCGACTGCTGTGCAGTTTTCACATCGTCTGTTGGTACTGAATATTTCATGCTATTAATGATTTTTTAAAGAAGAGCTGTCCATTCGTCTCGTAGCACCAATTACAATTTTAGAATGGTTAGTGGCTATAAATTACCTGCTAAAAAGAGTTTCCTCAGAAAATGATCTGAGTCTTTATGCCAAAGATTTTGATGGCCAATCCGTGAGTTCAATGCTCTCAAGATCCAACAGCTCTTTGACCGTAGCAGTGGAATGTAGTAGAACTAAAAGATAGATTGTATCAAATGCCTAAGCGGAGGGGAAGGGGTGGAATACGAAGATGATATATTCTGACTTGATGGAATATGTTCTCTGAGCTGTATTTCCATACAAGCTCAGATGTACTCTATTAGATAGACATACAATGAGTAAAATGACCGTAAATTATATAAATTTCATAATTTTGCTTAAAAGCAAATTAACCACCATCAACAGCACTAACTCCAACAGCAAACCACTCCAAACAACCTTTGTTACATAGGGCGTTGCCTTGGAAGATTCCTTTTCATGTATGGTAGATAGGGCACTATTTAAGCGTGCAAGTAATTTACTATTGTGTTCTAGATAAGTTCAAGTCGCATATAGGTTCAAAAGTCGCCCATGATATCGTTCTGGGCATAATCTGCTGTATATAAGGGATCCGGATGTTCGCCGGGAAGACGGTGTAACCTGACACTCATTGAACTAAAAAATGAGAAATCAAGATAAATCCAAGAAAAACCCTGATGCAGTTACAAATTCCGATGATATAAGCATACAACTATTTAGCTGTCTAGAATGTTATAAAACATGCTTTGTTTTAATAACGTAGGAACATACGTTCGAAATTAAATAAGGAAGGTTTCTTACCAGTAAAAATAAAATTGATAGTTGAAAAATAAATTTTCAGATTGTTTTTTAAGACCGTGTCAAAAGAAGAAAAACTCCTCAGTCTCGTCAAGTCATGGTAATTAGCTAATAATAAATATGTGAGCGATTCCATACCAAATCACCGAAAAAAAAAAAAGTTGGTCGCACGACCGACTCGGATTTTTTTTTAATTTGGTACACAGATTGATGGTATAGAGGTATGAAAAAGCCCAAAAGGAAAGTTACCTGCTCCACTTATTTTCTGAGATACATGCCCTCAAAGTTTGTCCGCCACGTCAAAATACTAAAAAAGTGATGTCATTTAATCATTTTTTATAAAAAATCGTACTCATGCAAAATAAAAGTGTTAGATATCTATGGAAACTAGTTACTCCAGGCATTCTGAAAAAAAATACTAGAACGTTCATAATGAAAATTGCCAAGGTACAGGGCTCTTTGAAGTTGTCACCACAAAAACTTGATTTTGCAGATTTTGCTAAAATTCAGGCATTTATTACAAAAAAAGGCAAACAAAACCAAAGGTTTTCTCACTTTCTGGTAGTGTACAGGTCCTCCCTGTAAATTGCTACGCAATAAATTTTTTGGGTTTCTCACTCCTTCTTGGAAATATTTTAGCTTAAAGATAAGCCATAAGGCAAAAAATGCGTTTTTGGCCATCTTGGCAGCCATTTTTCTCATAAAGGGGGAGCAGTAGAAACTTTAATTTTTTTTTTAAACAAGCCACTGATATGTTAGCTATTCACAGGAAAAGAGTTTACTTTTGGTTATTTCTCCCATTAAGAGATATCCTGCTGACAGTATATGCATGTTTTTCGCGACGACCATATGCTTTTGTTCCCGCTCTCATGGACTTAAAATTAATTAAACCAAAAAATAATTATATATTTATTATTAGCTGTATTATCTACTCAATATGTCATGAAATTTAATTTATTAAATCATTGAACAATAAATTAGATAATTGATGAAAACAAGAAAAAGTATTTCTCTGATGCCTGAGCATTATGCATTCATAATTATAAAGCACTAAATACTTTCTTGAGAAATTAATTAACATAAATGAGCTCTAAATATTTATATTATAAGCAATACCCAATCTTGTGATTGGGATACTCCTGTTTTTAATTGAAGAATTTCTTGAATATCACATGAATATCAGGAAAATAAATGAGGTCTTTTCGTTTGATGTAGGATATTTTATGACAAATTTCATTTGATGGGCTACTAACTGAGCATGGTGATAAAGAGCTATTAATTTCAGCATCGAATTCCATTTTACCTTATTAACAGTTAAATATTTACAAAATAATTAAATAAATAATTTAATATAAAGCCATGCTTGAAGAATTAAAATTAGTGCAACTAATTTATTCCCATACTGATCTTTACAAAATTGACATGCGTTGAGCACTGATAAGAACTGACAAGAAAAAGTTTACTCACTAAAATATTAGTTCACAGATACTATAAAGCATACATTCTATTTTCCACAAAATAATACTGCAACAAAGAACAAGGGTATCCTCCTGTTTATAGCCATCAATCAGGAACATCCAATCACAAGATTGGGTATTGCCTATGAGATAAATATTCGAAGCTCCTTTATTTTAATTGATTTTTCAAGAAATTCTTTAGTACCTACCCCTTTATACCCTTGTTCTTTGTTGCAGTATTATTTTGTAGAAAATAGAATGTACGCTTTATAGTATCTGTGAACTAGTATTTTAGTGAGTAAACTTATTCTTGTCAGTTCTTATCAGTGCTCAACACATGTCAGTTTTGTAAAGATCAGTATGGGAATAAATTAGTTGCACTAATTTTAATTCTTCAAGCATGGCTTTATATTAAATTATTTATTTAATTATTTTATAAATATTTAACTGTTAATAAGGTAAAATGGAATTCAATGCTGAAATTAATAGCTCTTTATCACCATGCTCAGTTAGTAGCCCATCAAATGAAATTTGTCATAAAGTATCCTACATCAAACGAAAAGACCTCATTTATTTTCCTGATATTCATGTGATATTCAAGAAATTCTTCAATTAAAAACAGGAGTATCCCAATCACAAGATCGGGTATTGCTTATAATATAACTATTTAGAGCTCATTTATGTTAATTAATTTCTCAAGAAAGTATTTAGTGCTTTATAATTATGAATGCATAATGCTCAGGCATCAGAGAAATACTTTTTCTTGTTTTCATCGATTATCTAATTTATTGTTCAATGATTTAATAAATTAAATTTCATGACATATTGAGTAGATAATACAGCTAATAATAAATATATAATTATTTTTTGGTTTAATTAATTTTAAGTCCATGAGAGCGGGAACAAAAGCATATGGTCGTCGCGAAAAACATGCATATACTGTCAGCAGGATATCTCTTAATGGGAGAAATAACCAAAAGTAAACTCTTTTCCTGTGAATAGCTAACATATCAGTGGCTTGTTTAAAAAAAAAATTAAAGTTTCTACTGCTCCCCCTTTATGAGAAAAATGGCTGCCAAAATGGCCAAAAACGCATTTTTTGCCTTATAGCTTATTTTTAAGCTGAAATATTTCCAAGAAGGAGTGAGAAACCCAAAAAATTTATTGCGTAGCAATTTACAGGGAGGACCTGTACACTACCAGAAAGTGAGAAAACCTTTGGTTTTGTTTGCCTTTTTTTGTAATAAATGCCTTAATTTTAGCAAAATCTGCAAAATCAAGTTTTTGTGGTGACAACTTCAAAGAGCCCTGTACCTTGGCAATTTTCATTATGAACGTTCTAGTTTTTTTTTTCAGAATGCCTGGAGTAACTAGTTTCCATAGATATCTAACACTTTTATTTTGCATGAGTACGATTTTTTATAAAAAATGATTAAATAACATTATTTTTTTAGTATTTTGACGTGGCGGATGAACTTTGAGGGCATGTATCTCAGAAAATAAGTGGAGCAGGTAACTTTCCTTTTGGGCTTTTTCATACCTCTATACCATCAATCTGTGTACCAAATTAAAAAAAAAAATCCGAGTCGGTCTTGCGACCCCCATTCGGTGATTTGGTATGGAATCGCTAATGTATATCCTTGCAGGAACTACTGTTGATGTAGGTATCAGTGCTTGAAACCAGTTTTATCTAAAGCTTGAGACTAAAAAAATGATACTGGCCAGTTCCCCAGTAAACTCGAAAAAGTAAGTGGCCACTTTGGCGTTGTTGTGATGACCTATTTAAAACAAATTAAAAAATTGTTATTCCACTACACTTCATTCTGCATATAGTAATTATTACACTATGTACTTACATGTTTCTTAACTAAATTACTGTAAAGAAAAATGTGTAAAGAAACTTACGAACCTTTTCTGAAAAAAAAATTATTTGATTTAAAATCCAAATAATAACACATTATGCAAATAACACAAAAACTAAACACACCTACTTACTTGAAGTTTAAAAAACATTTCATTTAGTTTGCTACTTAATCTTAAATTTGGTCCTCTTTGACTATTTTTTCAACAAGTTTTCATTGCATTTTCTAGACTAAAATAATGTATTTAGATGTTTTGTACATCAGGTGGATTCTCTGCAAGTTAACATTGGCCGTCAGTGACGATGCTTATAGCCAATTTCTTCTGAGAATAGGCACGATGCATCTGCAGTATGTATTTTTGTTCAGACAAAAAGTAGGTCTCCAGTTTGGCGACTAACATGATTTCTTCTAGTAGCCAAAAAAAAAAAAAAGTCGCAACTGGCGAGTGGTGACATCTAGTCTCGACCTTCTAATAAATGTAAATCAAAACTTACTCTAATAAATGTAAATCAAAACGAAACAAAAATGTCAAAAAAAAAAAAATACTTAGTATCATAAACATATATAATATAAAAAACGTTAAATTAAACGTTAAACGTTAAACGATAAAAAACTGAAATAAATTCAAAAATGATCCATATTTTGAATTGTTAAAATAGGTTGCAAAGCAACAGCTAGGTTAATTATTGTACAACTTACCAGATTTGTTCCAAGTTCAAAACAAATTAAATTTATAAAATGTATTATCACAATAAAAAGCAAACGTTTAGTCAGCAAACATATTTAAGTCATAATTAAAAAATACCTTGGACAAAAACATTCACCAGTTCACCGTAGCTATTTTCAAGTCTTTAAATATCACTGCAGTGGAATGTTTTCAGATAAAAAATAATTATGCGTAAAATGACTTAGAAATTAATCATTTGCATTTACAGAGAAAGTTTTTACGCAATTCATTTATTTTTCAGGACATTAAACTCGCGCATTTTAAATGGAAAGTTTTATGCTATAACGAAAACATAAGTGAAATGATCAATAAATAAAGATTAAGAGGCAAGCACAGACAATAAGAAAAAAAATGCCTACAGGCACAAGGACTAAGAATTATCCGAAGATAAATCATGCGCACAACATAATTCATTCTAATTTGCATTGTGATGCAGTCTTGTGTGAAAAGTGTTTTCAATATGATCCCTAAAAAGGAAAAGAACAGACTCCAGAACTCCAAAGTAGTGATATATCGTCCTAAAAGAAATTGAACTGCTTCAACTCAGGCAGCTACGAAGAAGAGAAGTTAAGATTTATGTCTTAACAGATGCATTCCGAATAAAATCTTGCAGTAAAAATAGCGGTAGTAATTGCTAATTTGAGGGATAGTTCATTTTAAACATTTGGGAGCTTGTTTTGTTTTGACAAGTAAAGAAAATATTTTGGCAAATAAAGTTTTCCGTAGCATATTTTGGAGTCTAGTTTTACGTGCTTAATGTTATGTTTTATGTGTTTGTTGCTGCCATTTCGTGAGCTGGATCAACATAAACTTGAATATTTTTCGGCTATGTTCTTTTTTTTTCAGTTGTGAGAAAATGGTATTATAAATCGGTGTCGGTTCCTAATGATTGTTTTCATTTGATATACTCCATCTGTTATTTGTTACACCCCACATTCCTCTGCAGCTTCTGGCCGCTGTATTATTTATATTATTTTCTTGTTTTAGGAATTTCTTTTAATTTTTGGTAGATCGAGTTTTCTGGAAATGTGTGCTTATTTTGTGTATGTGTATAATGATTTGTGTGATAAATAAATTTTGTGTGTAAATGTGTGCTGACTTTGAGAAGATCGTTTCGCATTTCCTAAAATATTAATAATCTTTACAAAAGTTTCAAATGCATGATATATAGTCAATATATAATCAATAAGTATCAGTAAATATATAATCAATAAGTATCCATGCGTCACTCTTAATACCCCGCCGTGTCACAATGTGGCTTGTGTACCGCGAGTTGCCCGTCCCTGGGTTAAACAATAACCATACATCTTGAAAGTATTTTCTTTAAAAATGAATAATATAATCGGTAAAACCAATTATTTGTTATGACATGATAAATATAAAAAGGAGTTTCAAGTAAAGTAATAATAAAATAAATGATACGCAAATTCGTCAACTTGGTAAAAGTAAATAAGCTTCAAAATTTATACCACGTCTTCGAAAATCCGAAAAATTACTTAAGTAAAAAAAAAAAATGTATTCAGAATTTTTTGAAAGTTTTGCATGACTGAACATTGAATGTTCAAATGTCGATAGAAATATTAAAGTGAGGAGAACGAATATTTCATCAATTTCGAAATAGATCATTAATTTAATCCTTGGGACATGTAAGGGTATGATTCAACTTGTAATACAAATGATACTGCCAAGAAAAGGTATGCTAAATAGAGCATAGAATAAAGCAGTTTATCTTAAAAACGATGATGCATAACTTTTAGAAACATTTAAAAATAAAATAGTTTAGAACATGAAAAATATCCGTTTGCATGACTTAAGAAAGCAGCATTTGTGAAAAAAAATGGTATGTAGAAGTAAATTATGTTGCAAAAAAAGTTCGTTGTAGGAGTGATGCAGTATGCTTAAATTGTATGAAAGTTTGCTAGGTGACAAACTAAGACCAATATGTATATTTGAATGAATAGCGTGCTGAATTCCATCAGGAACTTCGTTTTGCTTGTAATTTTAAAACCTCAAAATGAAATGCACTACATATTTTTCAAAAAATAAATAGATAAACAAAAATAAATGAACATGCAGAAAGGTAATATTTTTAAAAAGAATTTTTTTTTGGATCAAACTATGTCACAAAACAAGAATAATACGGCTATGAATCATTGAACTATATGCAAAGCACATCGTAGGATGCAGATATATTATTAAAAATAATACATTTTCAAAATATATGTAGCTGTACGACGATGTCAAGTTTAGAACAAAGAATATGTGCTCAACACTGCTATGTAGTTTCTAGTAGGTCAAAAAGATATTTTCCAAAAATTTAGTGACAAAATCAGTAAATCACTTTATGTTCAAATCATTATGATCGTTTTTAGTCTATACTCTATTTTTTTTTAATTTAATTAATCACAAATGTATCTCTAATTAATATTTTTTAAGACAGTGTAATAAGTTTTAATAGAAGTTTGTCTTATCATTTACTGCTATAGTTTCGCTTTTCCAACTTTGTGTCATTAAAAAGTGCATTTTATTCAAAATTAGGAATTTGTGTTTTGGCAGTTTTACTAAAGTCTTAAGTAAATTTAATTAGGTCTACTTTAAGAAGGTAATAATACAATCAAGCGAGGAACTTTTTATCATTCAATAACGAAAAAAAAATTAGATGAGGCGTTCCGATTGCCACCCAGCTTTTTATTTGTAAATTGAAATCTAAATTAAACTGGAGATGGGCTTTCGAAAAAAAACATATTAAACCTTTACATGTGTGAACTAGTTCGCATCTAATTAAACTAATTTCTGAATTATATGCTGAAAGGAAAAAAAAATAAAAAAAATGAAATTCCATTTTGTATTGTAATGTCTTCAGTTAAAATACATGTATTTTGTTGGCGCCAAGTAAATAGCAATTAAAAGTTGTTCTAGTGAGTTCTTTTCTCGATGTTTTAACACTATTTATTTTAAGATTTAAACTTTTCTTTATTCATTTAGGTTTTTTTTTTTTTTTTTTGTGTGTGTGTGAGATTGTGTTTGAGGGAAAAGCATATATGCACTTAATTAAAAAAAAAAAAACTAAGTCTGTCCTAAAATCAGTTACTTAAAATGTTCTTTTTCTAGACTTTATAATGCATTACTTCAGCTCATACAATGACCATATGACCATTTAACAATGAACTTTCAAAGTCATTTCTCTTGCGACTACAAAAAAGAAAGTTAAAATTAACTTTTATTTACGTGAAATAATGCCTTTTTTGTAGGTGTGAGCAACTTGTAAAGAAAACCATGTAATATCGAAACCTTGCAATTTCAAAAGCCACTATCAAGTTCCAGTAAATGGTGTACGTTATTTCTGTCACTGCTCTAAGTACAGCTCTAAAAATAGTTAGTCATATGCTAAATGTTATATTATAAAGTACAGGAAAACATCGGCCGTCCATGTTTAAGAAAAATGAATTTCTTTCGTAGAAAAATAATGAGTTTTTAAATTTATGTTGTATTTTGAGACGCGAAAAGAAAGAAAGAATTCATTATTACAGCATAGTTTATTTACAACGTATTTAAATAGCAACTTTAAAAATAGGGACATTCAAGTATTAAAAAAATGAGTTTCGTCCTAAAAAATATCAGGATGTTTACATTACATTTCATTGAAAGGCATAAAACAGCTTGAAAATTCTTAGCAGCAGTATGATTTACTTACAACTTATTTAAAAATCGATTCTTAACAAAAGTGATATAATTGAATAAATATTAATAAAATTAAATAAAAACTAGCACTATTTAATTGCTCAAAACTAGTTGGTTACTGCAGTAATCTGCTCAAAAAAGTTAGTTTTTTTTTTTTTTTTTTTTTACTTCTCTGCAAAAAGGCATAGTCTTATTTCTCATTTACTCTGAAAATACAATGCTGGACGTTGGCATTTTTCTGTATTTGCAGTAATCTGCTAGCTTGGTGCAATAAAACGCTTTTAAATAGTTATCCATAAATTTATTTATTTATTTCTAAATAAATTAATTGTTTACAAAATTAATAAATTCTTATTTGAAAAACAATCGGGTTTAGGAAATGTATATCTCAAAGCTTCATCTAAACCTGTGAAAAATATTACACCGAAATGTGAGTCATAATAACATTCCATTGACAGATATTCCAATATATTGCGTTATGCGATTCCCTTTTTACTCAAGGATAAAGTGAGGATACTAAACATCCCTTGACAATTGAACAATAAATCAATGCTATCTCTCAGTGAGACGTAATAACTTTTCTCCGGATTCAAAGCCCAGAGAACTTTTTATTTAAAAGTATTGATATTCTCAAGAAAGTAGAAATAAACTCTTTGAAAGATCATGGGTGATATAAAATTTCTTTAGCACTAAAACATAAGAATTGTTATAGTTTTCTCATGCATGAATACAAAGAAATAATGTCACACATACAAAAATCAATATGAGTGAGTGAGTTTTTAGAAAAGATTTAAACGTTGGGATGTTCTGTTAAAAGAAGTTTGTAACTGCCAAGTCAAATAATGTTTTCCAAGTATATTTTACAGTATTTGCAATGATTAACACGCGAGAGCTCGCGCGGGGTCGAAAACGACCCCAGCCATTTTTGCTTCAATTTCTTGGAATTTCATGGACAGATAAGGAAACCATCTTTTGGGTAGCTGCCATTGTGTCCTTGATTGATGTGAGGGTGTGGTTGGAATTTTCTTAAATCCTTTTAATTCTTGTAAACTAGGGGGTTCTTGCGACTGGAGTCTTTTACGATCGCAGGCGAGTACTGACGTCAGTAAAGTTCTCGGAATGGAACAGGTGTTTGGAGTTGGTTCCATTCAAAGCATGTCGAAACATTTTGTGAAAAGGAAGTATTTGTTTGCAATCCTTCTTCTACCCATGATTTTCTGTTAACAAGCGTGTCGTTCACTAAGATTATGTAGTTCTGTCCTTGCGAAATTCATATTTTTCAATTGCTTTTGCACTACTTATAACACAGAAAAGATGCCGACTCCATATGAGCAAGGGATGAAGAATTTTAGCTAATTACTAGCCGATGAAGAAAGTGATGAATATGTGTCATTACAGTCGATGAAGGTTTAGCAATAAAGTAAACTTTAGTGATTTTGACAGTGAAAGCAAATTTTCTTTTAGCGAAAATTCTGATAATCCTGATACAGATGACATCTTTATTGGAAGAGATAAAGAAACTGTTTGGCAAAGAAATAAATTTAAAGCTAATGTTTATACTCTAGTTCAAAATATAAGTATTTTTCTTCCTGCACCAAAGGGAAACGCAAAAAATGTTACTGATGTATTTCAGAGTTGGAACATTTTCGTAATAGCTCATAAAACACTTTCTTTATGCATTTCAAATCAAAAACTAATCATTGTAGAAGTCTCTGTTAGTGAAAAAAATACAAATGAATAAAATAAAACAAAGAAGTCATGAAAAAAAGGAAACGAAATGAAGAAAAACACATTGGGGTCGTTTTCGACCCCGCGCGAGCACTCGTGTGACAAAACATAGCGCGAGCTCTCGCGAGTTAAATTCAAATATTTACGTGACATTTAAAATTCAGGCCTGTGTTACTAATTCATGAGCAAAATGGTGTCATAATAGGTTGAAATAAAAATAAACATTAATTTAGAAAAAAAAGACACAGGCTGGGATTTTATGTGCAAAATTAACTAAACTAAAATATAAATAAAGTAGTAAATATGCTGACATGAATGTATTGGTTCTACAGTTTGCTTCCTTAATCTCTGCTAGTTGACCTAAATAACTGTAAATACCCTAATTTTAGGCTGATTAGAACAACTGGTAGTGTTTCGGAGAATTTTGTACAGTGGCCTTTAATACTTTTTTTTTAAATTACGTCATGTTTTTTTGTGAATTACTGAACATTTTCGATATATTTTTGTGGCTAAAAAACCAATTTTTTTGTGTTATATATATATTTTTAGCTGACTTTTTCCAGAAAGTTCAGATGCTTTAGGTTACGTTTGTAATCGCATTCAAGCTTAGCATATAAGATATTCATTTAACAGAAACGCATAACCATGTAGTAGTGTATTCGATAGTCCATGTAGATCAAATGCCATTATCGGGATCATTAATTTGAGGTATGTTTACGATTGCATTCCGATGAATATTTAACGCAATTGTTACTTGATTATGCAATAGCACTTACTGATGCCCAGCTATGCTTCATATCCACTCCACATTACACAAGTTAACAAGCAATTACATGGAGTATGCCTTTTAGAAGCACAGACATTTTCCTAAATATTCCATCTTCTGCAATTGCCAGTTAAATTAATGGAAGTTTTACTTGATGCGTTGTTTGGTAATGTTTGTGTAACACATAAGGATAAAATTAAACTTTCTTAAATGATGCAACATTATAAACGTTCCAAATGTGTTTTAAAAATCTGCATATTTTAAATAGCTTTTCAGCGGATTGTTTTTACTTTGCTGGGATGTTAGTCATCAGAGTAAAAGATAATGTGACTAGTACTTCAATCTCCATAATACAAACTTTTTTTATTAATAAGCACAATATTTTAGGAGAGCAAATGTATTGGAATGAAATTAAGCAAGTGTTCTAGGGAAATCAAAAACTTAATTTTTGATGCAATAAGTATTGAGCTCCATGGCACAAAGAAGCAGTCACAATAAAAGATTGATTAATGCTGAAGTGTATAGTCCGAAAGTCCAATACTTGCTCACACAATGATATTGGCTACCTGTAGTCTTTTTAGGGACCTCTTTAGGAAAAGAAACATACAAGGCTGTCACTGCTTGTGTAACCGAAATTTCACTGAAATGTTTGCTTGTAAGGGTTGTGGAACTTTTTTGAAGTTAATATGTACACTGCAAAAAATAAACTTTTTATGGTATAATACTGGTAGCACAGGATTCAGTTTAAAACTGTAAAATGCACGGTAATAAACTGTAAAACTAGTTATTTAACTGTAAAGCAGTAATGCTACAGTATACTACTATAATTTTAGTTTCTTACCACAAAATTAGCTATATTATACTATAAAAACGATTGTGTACTATTGACAGCAGAGGTTCCAGTTTAACCCTCGTGGGTCCCTCCCATTTCAGTTACACTCAAGACCCTTGGGGTCACAAACGACCCCAATGCTTAAATTAATTAATTCATTATAATTATTGAATGTTACATGCATTATTTAAGTTCACACACTTTTTAATGCTAAAAAAACAAAAAAATAAAAAGATACAATTAAAGTAAAATATGGTTTATGTATTAAAATTATAATTTTAGAGCAAAACTTACAATAACTGTAGATTTACTTACATCTGTTACAGACCTGAAAAAACATGATTTTTACAAGTGAATTTCAAACACTTATGACATTTTTCAATGCATTTTCTGTCCAGTTCTCTTGGACAAAAATTGCAACGTCCTCTTTTTTTGGCCTTCTGGGGAAGTGACCCCAAGGGTCTTGTGTGCAAAAAATGCAATTCGGGAAAAATAAAGCACAATAATAGCATTATTTTGAATAGAAAACTAGAAGAATAAAAGCCACAAAGTGCCATTAAAAACAAATGGTTGATTAACAAAATATATTAAACAGAAATTGCATTGGGGTCACATATGACCCCAAGGAACCCACGAGGGTTAAAACTGTAAAAAGCACATATATACTTTAAATTTAGCAGTTTTACAGTTCACTAATGTAAAGCGGCAATTTTAATTTATTACTAAAAAATAACATTTTTTACAGTTTGTTAGTATACAATTAGCTTATTATACTGTAAAAGCAAAAATTTTTTTAACAGTATATAATTTTGAATTTCTATCATTTATTTTTAGAAGGTCAAAGAGACAAGAGTGGAGTCAGGCGATCCATGCCTAAATGATATTATTCGTAAAGAGAATAATCTACTCGTCAATTTCAGCCCGTGAACTACAAACTCAGGTTTATTTTAGAGTCGCTACATAGAACTTACAATCACTAAAGCTATTTATTCGGCGGGAATGGACTACTTTAATGAGATAACACTTGAAGGAAATTTCTAAAAATTTCCACATTCGTGCACGTCCCTGTATCACTGCAGAAGACAGCCGATTCAAAACTAGTGGAAAATGTTTATCAGTCGGTATACGATAAATATAATTCGTTCATTTTATTTATTTATTTATTTTTATTGCCATTGTTTGCACTGCCTCTTGTGCACTGGCCATCAAAAGTAAAGGTACATCATGTTTTACAAAAAAAAAAAAAAAAAAAAAAAAAAAAAAAAAAAAAAAAAAAAAAAAAAAACAATAAAAAATGGCAACATAAAATAAATTTATAGTTTTATATGAATGATAGCAAAAGCTAACAAAAGGGTCCATTAATACGATTGCAAGAACAATTGTAACTGTTGAGGACCATCTTTAAAGGCCACAGTTTGAAGCGACTTTTAAAACTAGCACAACCTCCAGGCTGGATTCCAGGACAAAATCTTTAGGAGTATCTCGACCGACTTTTTTCTTTTTTAAAGTCCTCCTACAAGGTCGCTATATGAGCTGGTCTGACATTTTAACTGATGGCTTGATCTCCTCCCCAATGCGTTTTAACCCATTTATGCCCAGTAGCCTATAAACGGGACGCTTATTAGTTACTGCATACAAAAACCTGTAATGGGTGTATAATTTTACTAAAGCTGCTTTCACAAGTTAAACAGTCCTTCTTCTTGAGAAAACCAGTTAGAGCCACTATTCGGACATCAGAGTTCAATATTTGACAGCTATTTTCAGACAAATCAATCAAGCAACGATCCAGCATGGGAAGATACAGAAACTTTTTTTTTTTTTTTTGCGAACTTATTTTTTATAAAATTAAACTATTTTAAAATGATTTGCTTAAATTTGATCAGAGATGCCTTCTGTAATGTTACTTTGCAAAAGTAAATTCAAGTATGGTCGTATTTTGCTCACATATCTGCAAAATATCCCATAAATATGACGTTACATAACTTAATAAAAATGACAACGACGAACTATTTTAAGCATAAAATGTATGTAAACCATTTCAAGTAAGAGTTTTAAGCAGATAAAAATTGAAAAAAAAAAAAAAAAAAAAGTTTAAAAAAAATGGGCGTAAATGGGTTAACTAGGGATAGAGACATTCCTCAAAGGCCACTTTTTTGTAAAATGTTTCAGTTTATTGACTATTTCCAATTATTGATACTTCTACTTTCTTTTATTTAACTAGGGGGCTTCGCCCCCTGCTCGCTTCGCTCACCAACTCGCTTCTGGTAGTTTGGAGTCCAATCGACTATATGCAACTGAATACGGCGTCCCCGCTGAAAAAGAAAATAATACCCTCCCCCATCTTGATGTTGAACAATCATTTTCTTTAACTGAAATGCTCACATACCCTTTAAAATCACAGTAAAATCACCTTTGCTATCTAAAATAATTAACCAAACAAATAAAGACCCCCCCCCCCCCCCCCATCTTGATGCAAAAAATGAAAAAAAAAAAAAAAATACATAATTAAAAAAACATAGTAAAATATCTAGCTCAAACAGAAAATCCAGCTCCTTTCACTCTCAAAAAAAATTTACTCAAACACGCAATGTAATTCATATGTAATCACTTAAACAAAATAAAATGACTTAAGAAAAATGACACAACCTTTCTTCAATATAAACAAAAAAAAAAAAGTCAAGAAAATATGCGATAAAAGCAATTCTGTATATTTCGTTGAATTAAGACGATGAATAAACAAAACGAAGCGTCACCGGATTGTCACCGAAGCCTTGAAAACTGGATAAATTAGAATCACTTCTATCTCATGTTATAATTAACGGATAGAAATGGAACACAGCTCTTATTAAAAAAAAAAATAATAAAAAAAAAAAAAAAACTCTTTGCAACGATACATAACATTAGGGGGTGGGGTAATTTTTTTGCCCCCTAATTTGATGAAGTATGTGAAATTTATGCTTAAAAAATAATTTAAAAAAAACTAATTCGAAATTGACCCCGAAGTGTAAATTTACATGGCTCGAACTCATTTTGTACCGAGTTTCAAGTCTGCAGGAGCTATACAGCCGCCTGAACGCAGGCCAGCCACAAGCATCATTTTACGATATCTTTGATCTTACTTTTTTTTTAATAAAAAGAAAAAAATCTGAACCCAAAACAGGTTACATAACTTCTGGGGTTTAAATTATTTCTATTTAAAGTGAAAGCATGCATCGTGCTTTTGTTTTAAAGTAAAACATATTTTGCTTCCGTTTTCGAACACAGATTCGCTTCAAATCTTTTTTATACGTTAGTGTCAACAACAATCGTCAAATTATGTAAATAACTCAGTTTTATAAAATTCATGGATTACGCTCAACCGTGATATCTACCCAAATATTAGAATTTTATTTCGAAACTTAATAAGCTTCAAGAAAGGAATAAGCATACATGTGCACTGCAAAAAATGAACTGTTTTTTTTACAGTATCGAACTGGCAACAGATGTTCCAAATTATAACTATAAAATGCACAATAATAAACTTAAAATTAGCAATTTTACAGTTTGTTAGTGTAAACTTAGAAACTTAGAAATTTTACAGTTTTTTGCTGTAAAATTTAGCTGTATTGTACTAAAAAAACAACCGTATAATACTGGTGGCAGAGGTTATAGTTTAAAACTGTAAAATGCACGGTATTAAACTAAGACTAGCAAGTTCACAGTTTATTACTGTAAAATTAGCCATTTCAGTTTATTACTGTAAAGTTAGCAATTTTACAATTTATTACTGTAAAATTAGCTATTTTTACACTTTATCACTGTAAAATTAGCTGTATTATACTATATAAACAACATTCATTTTTTACAATGTACATTTCCAAAATACGTTTTTACAATGCAACTAAATGTACTCAACACTCACTTTTTATATAATACTAGCTGCCAGGGCAGCTAGATTAGCTTCCTGCGGTATGTTGATGCATAACGTCCCCCTTCTCTAACTTTTACCTCATTCTGAAGTTATATTATTTGATATAATTTAATGTTCATTCGATTTCAAGACATACCACGCAGGTGGGCCGGCGTTGCCCCTTCGTGCCCTGAAATTAGTGAGAAAAATTGTCAAGAAACTACTCCCCGCCAAGGCGGCTCGGTAACAGGCGCTTCACGCCTTTACTTTTTTCCTATATAAAAAAATCATTCGAATTATTGAGATGCTTCGCGTCTTCAAGATGGTGAGGAAAGTTTCAGTAAATTCAGCTTGCTCAAAGGAAAAAAAGCAGACATAGACACTCAGTTTTTAATATAAGTAGATGGCTTTTCAACAAATGAATGTTTCAAAATATTACAAGTAGCTAGCGATAAAAATACTATGTAAGTGGCCCGCTTATGAGTTTCGTGTTTGATTTAGTTAAGCCTTTATTCAAAATTCTCATTATCATTGTTATCACTGTTTCATAGCAACCACGTTTCAACAATGGATTTCATATTTAATCATTTATTAGGCTTAATCGCTTTAAATTTGACTACTTATTAATTGATATCTTCGCTAATTAAAATCGTATAATTATATAGATTGAAACTAATGAAGCCTGAAAAATTACCTATCTATCGGTACCTGGTTCGACTTTCAGTTCATTGGCGTTCAGGAGAAAGAAGCGTGACATAGAAAGAAAGATAGAAGGAAAGATAGAAATAAAGATAGAAAGAAAGATAGAAAGATACTCAGTTTTTAATATAAGTAGATGGCTCTTCAACAAATAAATGTTTCAAAATATTACCAGTAGCTAGCGATAAAAATACTACGCAAGTGGCCCGCTTATGAGTTTCGTGTTTGATTTAGTTAAGATTTGATTCAAAATTCTCATTATCATTGTTATTACTGTTTCATAGCAACGACGGTTTGCAACAATGGATTTCATATTTAATCATTTATTAGGCTTAATCGCTTTAAATTTGACTACTTATTAATTGATATCTCCGCTAATTAAAATCGTATAATTATATAAATTGAAACTAATGAAGCCTGAAAAATTGCCTATCTATCGGTACCAGGGGGGGTGTTCCGCACTAGTCGAAAGTCGCCAGTAGACCAATTCTTTTTCCCCCACGACCACTCGTCGAAAACAGGCCCCTTTCCGACTGGGGGTGTTCTCGTGCAGTAGACAGTCCCAGTGGAGTCGATGGGACGAGTCCATCTTCTAATGTCAGAGGGGGACTCGCATAAACCTGTCAGGCTGAAATTCTGACCAATCAACTGTGTTTCCTGTGACATCATTTCTTTGGGGGTGTTTATGGCGCGCGCGCCTGTTGTTTGTTTGTTTATCGATGGCACTTGAAAGCCTTTTGTTATTCCTTTTTTCATCAGCGTAGCAAAGGCGATCATGGCATAGCAGATAGTCAGTGAAAAATATATTTAAAAAATAAATAAATAAAATAGAAACGACTATAAAACTTCAGCTGGAAATTACCCTAAAAAGTAATGTGCATTGTTTTGCAATATAAATTAGTTGGGAAGCTGTAAATATTTAAATATTTCTGATTAAATTCGCTCACAATTCTTCAAAGAGGGGAACAAGGATTATATTTTCATGAAAATTGTTTCAAATTGTAGAAGCTTTGATAGTTCTTATTAATTTTATGGAGCATTTGCATGAAATATAATATGAATATTTAGTGAATAATATATGGAAACATAATATGAATGAAAAATAAGGTGACGTTTCGTAAAGGAAACAGCCCGCTATTTCTGAAGTACATTTACACTAAAAAGAATGACACAAAGCTAATTTTGATTAGAAAAATAGTACCGACTTCAAAACTTCAGATGAAAATTGCTGTATGAAGTGAAACAGTTTTATTCTTTGAACACCATCAATACTGCTTTTAAACATAACTTCTGAAGTCGGCACAAAACCGATTGATGTAGTAATGTATAACGGAATTAATTCGGTTAAATATTTCAGAAAAAACAGTCAAAATCACGAATAAAACCTTGATATGTTATTGAAATTAATGTTTGTAAATAGATTAAAGTTCAATCAACGTAAAAAAATTATGCATGCAATCTATTGAAAGCCATTTCCAACTCTTGATATCGTTCTATGATCAAATAATATATTAAACTTCAACAACCTTGTTTCGGCAACGTTTGACGAACAGTAATTTTTAAATATATTTGGCGAAACATTTGGAAATCGTGTCATGATGCCTATAAAAATAGTGTCTTCTTTTGCTATATTAATATAGTCTTCGAGGCTTTTAATTTTTTTTCTCTTTATATGTCTGTGAAAATGTATCTTGATAACAGTTAGAAATGAGCAAATGTTATTAATATTTCTCTGAATGCACTGGAAATACTATCTATAAATAATATATGCTTAATAGAAATATACCAGAGATAAACCAATCAGAAATAAGAACACATATCCGCTAAAAAGATGAAATAAAACAGAACATTTGATTCACATTTTCTAGCATTGAAAATTAAAAGTTCTCCAATCTATAATGTGCCTTTAATATACTAACTGCTGTATTTTAATTGTTTAAGGCTACAGTGGACAAATAAAATTGATTTTTTTCAACTATTGATTTATATGTCTAAAACTTTGCGTGCTTGTATTATTGTATATTTACGACATCTGAAAGCATAAAAAACACAAATTAGTGCAAAAACAATGAATATTTTTTTTCAAATTTAAATATTTTTTTAAACAAAATTTCAAAATGTTCCAGGCGTCACAATTTTTTTTCAAACTTTGGATTTCAACTTAATTTCCAATCGTTAAGCATGATGGCACAAAACAATACATTATATGCAATGTTTTATGAGATAGTTTATGAAAGATGGCTGAAAATAAAAATTTTCAGTTGAAAAAATCATATAAATTTTCATTTTCAGCCATATTTTATAAACTATTACATAAAACATTGCATGTAATGCATTGTTTTATGCAATCATGCCTAATGATTGAAAATTAAGTGGAAATTCAAAGTTTGAAAAAAAATTGCGACGCCTGGAACATTTTGAAATTTTGTTAAAAAAATATTTAAATTTGAAATTTGAAAAAAAGTATTCATTGTTTTTGCACTAATTCGTGTTTTTTATGCTTTTAGATGTAGTAAATATACAATAATACAAGCACACAAAGTTTTAGACATATAAATCAATAATTGAAAAAATCAATTTTATTTGTCCACTGTAGCCTTAAAATTTTGGGATACATTTGGTAAAAGCATTGTTCAGCAGTCACCGTGATGAATAATGAATTTCCAATACAAGACTCACCTACATTTTAGCATGAAATTAGTTAAAAACAGTTATAATTCGCGTTCTGATTACTTTGGAACATCATAAAAGAAATTCTTATGCACAAAATGCCTCTGTAGAAATTTAATTCTAATTAATGAAAGCATTTTTTTGGTCTACAAAAAAGAGAGTTTATGAAAAAATGTTTTTGATTAAAATTGGAAATAATAATCAAATAATATGATTAGATAATATTGCATTATTATCGGGTCTGAGGTGGCATTCCAAGTTTCCAGAGACTGCGATTACAGGAAATGTGTGAAAACTGATTAGCAAGACTTAAACAAGTTATATGATTTTTTTTTTTTGTACAGATTGTGAGTTAATAGTAGTAATTGCAAAAAATAGTCAAAATCGGTTCTCTAGGTCAAGAGTTCTGTCTGAGATAAAAAAGAAAAAACATACGATATGAAGTGATAACCGCCCCTTTTTTGAAGTCGGTTGAAAAGACCAACTGGACTAATTTTGGATTTTATGGAAGACAATGCAAATATGTTAAGAGGACAATTGACTTATAAATTCAAATTCTGACAAAAAAAGCATGGAAAATGTTTGGTAACTTTGCTAAATACACAAGGTGGCGTACAAAAGCTGCCGGAAAAATAGACTAGGCTCAGTTCGAAATGTTATTGCGTATTTATTACTTTCGATGTTTGAAAACAATTGTATTTTTTTCCTTTGAGCTTTAAGCAATTCAATCATAAGTTAAGAAAATAAAAATGATTTTTTTTCCATCTATATTTATTCCTCCTACTAAATAAAAATGTATGAGACAAAATAAGTTAATTTGGAAGCCCGTTGTAACGAATCATGGTCAAAATAAATATATAAACCCATGGTCGGCAACGCTCTCTACCGCTTCTGAGCAGTAGACGAAAAACGACGCTAAAACAGGTTGCGCGCAGGGAACGGGGCTACGGCGACGACACGAGAACATAGGGAGTCGAGTAGAGAGGGAAAAACGAGAAAATTCAATCCCTTCTACGGTAGCGCCATCTGACGGTCCACTGTCTACCGTCGACTTCATTAGTGCAGAACATCCCCCCTGGTTCGACTTTCAGTTCAGTGGCGTTCAGGAGAAAGAAGCGTGACATAGATAGAAAGAAAGATAGAAAGATACTCAGTTTTTAATATAAGTAGATGTTAAATAATGCAGTTGTTTAAAAAAAAATTATAAAATTTTAGTGACATCACGCATATGCTTAAAAAGCCTATAAAATCAAAGCCAATATCACAGAACAAACATAGTTAAATCCTCAATTTTTTTATGGAAATGACAGAAATCGGATTTTTTAGATGTTGATATAGTATTTTAAAATAATATCACAAGCATATGTAACGAAACAATTTTAAGAAGTTAATTCTAACCCTAAGGCATACACGGAACTTTCAGCGAAATATTACCATGAGCATTTATTAATACTTACTGAGGACGAATAGCAGTAAAACACTCATAAAATCTACATAAAAGGAATATTAATCTATCACTGTGTGGCTGAGTCTTATTAGTACCAAAGTTATTTATTTGCTAAAGTTTCAATGCGAAGTTTCATGAGTGCATGCTTAACATTTACTGCATCACGTGAAAGAAAGTTTACTGCTTCAGTCATGACATAACATAACTAAATGTCATATCAATATGGACTTACGAAGTAATTATTTCTTCTTTATTTTCTCGTATGTATATTTTTGCTAAGCCATATTCTTCCAAATACTTATGAGGCATCAGCAAAGTTATTGCAAAAATTATTGGCAATCTACACTGTAAAAAAAATATATATGTTGTTTTAACACAGCTAATTTTATAGTACCAAACTGTAAAAACTGCTAATTTTACAATAATAAACTATAAAATTGCTGCTCTACAGTAATAAACTGAAAAATTGTTAATTTTACAGGTTATTACTGTGCATTTTGCATTTTTAAACTGGATCCTCTGCTGCCAGTATTATGCTGTAGTTTTTACAGTATAATACAGCTAATTGTGTGGTAATATAATAAGCTGTAAAATTGCTGCTTTACAATAATAAACTAAAATTTCTAAGTTTACAGTTTATTACTGTGTGTTTTACAGTTTCAAACTGGAGACTCTACTGCCAGTATTATATTGTAAAAACAACAGTATATTTTTTTAGTATACAGTCAATATGATATGTACTTTCATGCACATTTTCCCTAGATAACATACTTTCATTAAAACAAAAAATGACGATAAATATATATGTTTTCAATAAGTCTCACTTCGAAATAATGTCGGACTAATTACACACTACTTTTAAAACATTAGTTTAAAAACGTGTATTATAGATATAATAACTAGTTACACAGCACGATCATTGAATATATTTGCTGTATATTATAATTTCTAGTTAATCAATGGACTGTAATAAAATACCCAGTCAATAACTTATTTTTAGCTATTTATTGTTTCACATAAAGGAAAAGCAATTATTGGACATGAAATCACTGATCCGAAATTATCGCTTAATTGTGCCGTGTTATTGATTTAAAGATAGCAGAAACAAAATATTATTTGTTGTAAGTTTACAATAAAAGGACATTGATGTCAATGAATGGTTGCATTTTTCCCATAAGAAAGAGCTAGTTCGTTTGAATATTCAAAGTCATATTGAAAGTCATACTTGTTTCTTTTGTTTCTATATTGCGGATGTCGGGAATTTTACTTAGGGACTTTTTTTTGCCTTTTATTAATACCTATCAATATCAACTAATAAGTAGGAGAATGTAGGACCTAATTTACTTGTTTAAAAATGAAAAAAAAAAAAAAACTAGAAATTTATTGTTTATTATTATTATTATTATTATTATTTTTATTTGCACATATGGAATAAATGGAACCAAATTTGGAATTTAACTTGCCTCGCAATGGGATTTTTCGATTTTAAAAATTATTTTGTACCTTCAATAAGAGGGAGAACTTCTCTACCTCGAAAAACCATGGGGCAAAGTGAACAGATAAAAGAAAAAATACGTAAAGCATTTTCTGATTTAATGTCTAAGAATATTTTTCGTCAATTGAATGTGTAAAAATAAATGAATTGATCATTTCAAAGAAAAATATTAAATTAATAAATAAATAAACTACATAATTAAAAACAGCTCACTTTGTGCGAAAATGTAAAAATCGAAAAACAACGTCTAAAAGCACATATGGGTCGAATTAAAATTGGAAAACATGTTTCGAAGGCATAAAGCCTCCTTTTTCAGTGCCAAGCAAGAAATGGAAAAAACCAAAGTATCGAGAGAGTTTAAATAGGAAAGGAGCAAAAGCTATGCCCACCTCAGGTGTCAGCGTTTGCCGAGCCCGGATTTGGCGTTGCGTTGTCAGAAAATTTAAAAACATGAAGTAAAATTGGCGAGATGTGTGGAACTGCAAAGGATTCGTTACAAATATTACTTAAATTTTTGTGAACATGAAAGGCTTCTAAGAAATCTAACTCACCAACAGTTGAAGGTCTGCAAATAATTTTAGCTTCGGAGAAAACAAATCTATGGCCTGTGTCCCAACAGTGTTTCGCAATTGAGGATTTTGAAAGTTCTTTCTTTTTAACATAATTTTCGTGTTCCTTTAACCTGAATTTTAGCGCCCGTCGGGTCTGTCCGACGTATCCAATTTGACATTCACAGTTTATGTGATAAATGCCCCACTGATCAAATGGTTGGATGGGGTCTTTTAATTTAGAAAAAGTTAGTTTGTTGATGGGTCTGTAAATGACATGAAAATCGAACTTGCTGAGTATTCTGGAAATGCGAGGGGAGATTTTTGAATAAAATGGTAAGACAACGAAATTGGTAGAAGGAACAGTGGGCTTTTTGTGGGATGCACTGCGGTTCGAAAGTTTATTGTAAGCATTGTCAATGATTTGAAAAGAATAGCCTCTGCCAACGGCCACACTCCGTAAGAAATTAAGTTCATCATTGAGAAGGGACTTGTCAGAACATATATTAGTAGCGCGGTTAACAAACGTGTAAAAAGCAGACATTTTTTTTTCTTTATGGGATGACAGGAGCGAGAATGTGAAGGAAGACAAACGGCAAATGGTTTTCGGTAAACGGTAGTGGAAAATTGGTTATTTTTTTTTAAATGAGTACGTCTAAAAAGGGCAAAGAATTATTACTTTCAATTTCAGCAGTAAACTGGATGTTGGGATCAATGGAGTTTATTAGATTAATAACCACAGGAACTATTTCCACTGTGCCGTCCAAAAGGGTAAAGGTATCGTCGACGTATCTGAGTCAAAGTGGAAAATCAAATAATTTAAACAGTTTTTGTTGAAAATAATCCATATACAATTCACTATCTATCAACAAATCGAGGGTCTTGCTAGGGGTAACCCCGTAAGTCCTGTCTTAAGTGAATTGTATATCCACTACCGTTTACCGAAAACCATTTGCTGTTTGTCCCCCTCAACATTCTCGCTCCTGTCATCCCATAAAACAAAAAATGTCTGATTTTTACACGTTTGTTAACCGCGCTACTAATATATGTTCTGACAAGTCCCTTCTCAATGATGAACCTAATTTCTTACGGAGTGTGGCCGTTGACAGAGGCTATTCTTTTCAAATCATTGACAATGCTTACAATAAACTTATTCTTGCAATTGGAGTCTTTTACGACCGCAAGGGGCGAGTACTGACGTCATTAAAGTTCTCGGAACGGAACAGGTGTTTGGAGTCGGTTCCATTCAAAGAATTTCGAAACATTTTGTGAAAAGGAAGTAGCTAGCCATGATTTTCAGTTTACAAGCGTGTCGTTCACAATGATTATGTAGTTCTGTCCAAGCAAAATTCAGATTTTTCAATTGCTTTTGCACTACTTATAACAAAGAAAAGATGCCGATTCTATATAAATGAGCAATGGATGAAGCATTTTAGCTAATTACTAGACTACTAGACGATGGAGAAAGTGATAAATATGTGTCGTTTCAGACGACGAAGGTTTAGCAATGAAGAAAACTTTAGTGATTATGACAGTGAAAGCAAATTTTCTTTTAGCAAAAATTCTGATAATCCTGATACAGATGACATCTTTATTGCAAAGAAATAAATTTAGAGCTAATGTTGGTACTCCAGTTCGAAATATAATTATTGTTCTACGTGCGTCAAAGTGAAACGCAGAAAAAAAAAATGTTACTGATGTATTTGAGAGCTGGAGTATTTTCGTAATAGTTCATAAAACACTTTCTTTATGCCTTTCAAATCAAAAACTAATCATTGTAGAAGTCTCTGTTAGTGAAAAAACATAAATGAATAAAATTAAATAAAAAAGTCATGAAAAAAAGGAAAAGAAATGAAGAAAAACACATTGGGGTCGTTTTCGACCCTGCGCGAGCACTCGTATGACAAAACATGGCGCGAGCTCTCGCGAGTTAACATAGACTAAACAGAAAAATTGAGTTAATAAATGAGTAAATAAGTAAATGAATCAATACGCTAATATAAATCGCTTAATAAACAATGAAATAAGTATGTTGTTTAATAAATGCATGAATACATAAATGAAATGCATCAATTCACTTTGCCCTGCATGAACTAGACAAAACTGCATTGAACATGTAAAAGAAAAACATGCAAACTATGAACTAAATAAGTACTTAACTGGACATCAGTAGATCTCAATTATTACGAGTATGACAATTACAAGAAACGTAACATTTTACAACAACACGAAATATTTTTGATAATGGACGAATATAACTCTGTATACATACTATGTATGCATGACGTCATTTCAAATTTTTCCAGGGGGGCAAAGGGTCCAAACACAACGAAATTTCATTGGAAAACATTGAAAACCACGCGCAATTATATGTAAATACATGTATTTCTCAAAGTCAGGGAGGGGGGAATTGATCCCCCCCCCTGACCCCCGAAATGACGGGCCTGTATGTATATAACATTTTGAAAATGACCTGTGTTATTTTTCCCGTTGATCGATAGAGCTATTTATTTTTTAACTGAAATCAAATATGAGTTCAGGGTCTTAGTTAAAAAGTCATGGATATAAATGTGATATTGAAAGCTGAAAATATTTTACCAATTCAATTCGCCTTGTATTTCTAAGCCTATTTAATAAAACTTTTTAAAACGAATCTTACAGCTGTTGAGAGAACCGTTAAATTAAGTCACTAAATTTTAAAACGCCTAAAGTAAAAAAACTACAATTTTCTTGATTTGGCTGTAGAATTTGGCAGTACACATATCCATTAGGTTTGTCCCATACCCTGAAAACCATTACGTGGCTCAGTTATCCATTAAGTTCCAGTTTTTCATTATGGGTTATCGAATACAAGTAATTTAAATAATACATTCTTAATGTTGTTGGAACATGAGGATCTAAATATTTTCAACAAGAAACAAAAAGAAAAAAAGGTAAAAACAGGTTTTTGAAGCGAAAACTTCTTTAGACCCGCAAGGTATTTTTAGAGAGGGGAAACAATCATTGAACTCGTGACCCTTTTACTGTTACCGACACATAAACTTTCTTGAAAACGTTAGGTATTTTTGAGTTTGGAAAAGCAATAGAACTCGTTTCAGAAGGAAGCAAACGTGATACTACAAACTTTTAACATTAAGCATACAAATACCAACTTTTAACGTTGCAGCAGTGCACTGCAGCTGCCGGTCAAATACGCAAAACGGAATAAACATTAGACTCATTTTTGTACGCAGTAACAAATGTATTGCCAGAAACTCGGTGAATAAACTTCTGATGCAAAAATAAAATGTATGTAAATTTAACTTAAATGCAAAATAAGCATAACCTCCGCAATCCTACAAAGGTTATAATTTACATTGATATACTTCTTCTTAAGCGATTGCACACAAGACATTCACGAGAAAAAAATGACAAAATAAACAATACTTCTCAGTTATTATCATTTTAACAAATCATGCCTATAAATAGCCGTGATTGCCTCCTATTTCTATTCGCTAAAAATGTTAGTAATTGCCGTGAGTATTAGTATCATTCTTGATGAGGACAAACATATATGTCTTATCTGAACATTACTGCAATTTCGATTAGAGTTGTGCCACTTAAATTCTTTGGCGGCACAAAAATTCCCTCTCACAGCATCCTGAAGAGAAAAATGATATTACATGCAACAAGATTTTTTTGTGTGATGTATAATATAATTTTCTTAGAAAAGCAAACATGGGTATCAAATTTTAAAAGCAGGCTTTGAAAATCAAAATGATTTTATTTTTAAACTTAAACTTATATAGTAATGATTTTATTTACATAAAAATTAAGGTTAGAATTAATAAAGTATGAGTATTATTTAAAAACCTTGTTGTTTTATAGCAAAGCACATACAGGAGATATAAATGAAGAGTCAAAGTAATGAGACAGTTTGCACTCAGTTACGTCCTTTTTACAACCATAAAGCTTACGGAAAGTAATTCAATTTCTTCCTCTTATACTTATACACAAAATTAATGATGCATCAAACTTTTATTGTTCTAATTTCATAGTACAGCTTGACATGGTGAAGAAATGAACTTATCAAAAACCATACCGGCATTTAGCAATTTTTCAGTAAAAGTTTAAAAAAGTAGAAATGAATGTTTTTACAAAGTATTAGCTATTTTTTTTTACAATGTATTAACTCATTTTTATACGAATTATCAATATAATGCATTTAAATATGCGAAATTATTCTAATTTTCACCTATTTTACCATTATGATCAAACATAATGTCTCTTTAAAAGCTAATTCTAAGAGTAAGATTTAAAGTTCACAGGGCCCCTTTACGGAATCATTGATTATGTTTTGTTTTCTTCCGTAAAGGAAAAAGTACTAAAAATTAATGTTAGAATTGAAGCATTAAATTTTAATCTAAAAACTTTCTATGTCTAACGGTTAGAAAATATAATCTAAAACTGCGTATAAAAAGTCCTTTAAATCTAGAGCGTTTGCTTTCATCCTAAATTACGATGCCTTTTAATATCAAATGTATGTGTTTTTTTTTTTTTTTTTATTTTTTTTGTTTTTTTGTTTTTTGTAAATTTTTTGCAACCTAGAAGAAGCTAAACGTGTAAAAACCATAAATATATCTGCTTTATTCAGTAAAAATAGTTCGATGCTACGAAAAAAACTAAAATAACAAAGATAAGCAATAAACAAAAAAAAAAAAAAAACCCTCCTTCAATTTAAATTAAGCTTGCTCGATGTTTTTATTTTTGGAAAAAATAGCGGGAAAAATATGTATTTAAAAAAAATGCTTTAAAACTTATTATTCAACTCAAATTAATTCATCGTGACCTTTAAAGGAAATTGATTGGAATGAGTTTTGTTTGCGTTCTTTGAAAAAAAAAAAAAAAGGTAAAAACTGTTAATTAATTAGAAAAAACAGTCTAAAAAATCAAAAGCCTTTAAAGGACAGTTATTTTTATAAAATGCAGTGAACGGCAGAATATAGAACGCTGTTTAATTTTTTGTTTATTTGGCAGCGTAATGCGTGATAAAACAAGTTTATATTTCATAAAAAATGAAATAAGAGCCTTATGAGGGATTAAGTTATGCAAATTGCAATTAAAATATTCACAAACTCTTTTTTAAACTGTAATAGTGTTTTTCTTACTTGAAATTTTCGATGCGTGTCAGATTAGAAAGAAATATTTCATACATATGAAGAGTTTATTATTCTTATTATTAACTAGCTGCGTGGCCCGGCGTTGCACGGGCTTTAATAGAAAGAAGGCAGTTTGAGAAAACTACTCGTCGCCAAGGTGGCTCGTCTTTAAAGTAGCGAGGAAAGTTTCAACAAACTACTCGTCGCCAAGGCGGCTCGCCTTTAAAGTGTCCAGGAAGGTTTCAAAATAGACTCATTTGAAGCCAACGTATATATGTGCTACATAAGGAAAAAAAAGTTAAAAGAATAATTAAACACTACCCAATATAAAAATACTATGCAATTAAATTACTTGAATACCAATACTACTATTATTATATTATACCAATTATTATATTATATTATAGCGGTACCCGCACGGCTTTGCCCGTGGTATAAAATTAAAAGTTCATTTGTAAAATAATTAATATAGCAGAAAAAATACTCTATTTTAGTTATAATTCAACTACAATTCCTTCAAAGTATGATATAAAAATTTGGTATGGGCCCTACACTACTTCCTTTTACGTGTACATTTCTTAGTAGATGCCTTAAGTGCTAAAATAGTGCTTGGAGGGAGTAAGATAACAATTCAAACATTTATATCCCTAGTTTGCCACGAAACAATGCAAAAAAATGTTTTACAATGATTAATCTCCAAAATATCGCCGATTTTAACATCATTCAGTGAATTTTTCGCAAAATATCACCAATAGCGCCAAATTGATCCCCCCCCCAAAAAAAGTTTTTAAAAAAATCGCAAATTTGTCGCCAAATTGGCAAAATATCGCTAATAGCGCCAAATTGAGTCCAAATAAAAAAAAATCGCCAACTTGGCGATATGTCGCCAAATTGGCGATAAATACTTCGCGACCAAAGGCTTGGCGATATATCGCCAAGTGGTCGCGCCAATTCATCTGCATTGAAATTAACACTGATTAACTCCAAAAAAAGGGGTAAAGCATCCCCTTGTGACATTCAAATGAAACCCCAACTGGAGATGCACAAAAATAAGCCAAAAGAGAAAATAAGAACAATTTTGTTGCTCACAGAAACCAACAGAAATCTTACCAAAATTTGAAAGAAGAAGAAAGTTTCCTTTCCCAGCTTTAAAAACAAAACAATACATTTTCCGAAATGAAACACTTTAAAAAGAACGTTGCAATGTCACAATTTATACCATATTTGGTTAATCTTTGTGCTTTGGGTACCCCTTTCTCGCTAAATGGGCGATAGACGCTCCTACTACTGTTTCTAAACGTTGCCAAAATCAATATTGCTGAAATGCGAAATCTATAAAAATGGAAAAAAAATCCGCCAAATCTTTTAATTAAGTCATTAGTATATTGGAAACAGGGTGGCCAGAAAAATACTACGCTCCTTATTTGGGCCGAAAAAATACTACCGTAGTATCAAAAATACTACTTCTGGCAACCCTGGAAAAAGAACGAAACAAAAATAAGTATGAACACGTAACCATAGTAACAGCATGAAAAGTTGATTTCCGTTGATAAAATAATTCATTTCATTAACCATTTTAGAATCGTTTGGCTTGCTTTACTGAAGGTAAGCCTTGAATTCCGGGATTCTAAAAACAATTGTTACAGCTCTCCTGATGATCGTAGAAACTTCGAAAAAACTTCATTTTGTGCAGAAAATTTCAAGCTTTCAAATGACATAAGACTTGAAAATGTGTATAAAATATTTCTTCCCTATTTTATCGAATTTCCGCTAAGAATTCGAATAGAAAAAGAACGAAATGGAATTTTCGAAAAATCGCTTCGAGGTGCAAAACTACATGCTACAAACTAATTTTGTACCAAGTGGCATGAAAATCGACCGAACGGTTTTGGCGCTACGCGCGTAACAGACAGACAGACAGAAGGAAAGACAGAAGGAAAGACAGAGAGACAAACTTTCAGCTTTATTATTAGTAGAGATATTATTACACACTCAATTATAATAATGTTCGAATAGTTTTCGGTTAGCTTAGCTTTCTGGGACTATCCTAAATTTTTCTAATAGTCACCAATTTACCAATCGTATCTGAAAACAATTTGCTGGAAATAATCTAACTTACCTGTGAAGTCAATAAACGTTATAAGATAACTATTCGGGTAAACCGGTAAAACTTTTTAAAAACGAATGCTGGAACTCAAAATGTTTTTCACG
>JAXGGA010010448.1:0-46782 GCA_038373865.1 Uloborus plumipes | reverse complement strand
AGGAGAAAGAGAGAGAAAAAGTACGACCATGCCCAAGCCGGGATTCGAACCTGGGGCCACCACATCACGGTCAGACGTCTTTGACCACTAGACAAGGTAACCTACCCTTTATGTCCTAAATCAATTTAGCAAAGAATGTTTTTCTTTTTTTTGTTTTTTTTTTTAGTTGAAAACACATCAAACAACATATAAAACGAATAATACATAAAAAAAAGACAATCAGTAGGGTCTAAGGCCCCCTACGACTTAGGGCCCTAAGAAAATCGCTGGTACCATCTGTCAACCTCTCAGCGAAGTACAAGGAGTGGTACTTTCGAGTACCAGCATAATTCCAGCCATTTAGGATTCATAATACTAAATTAATATAAGCGGTACTTCTTAGTCCCGTCGGGGCATAAAGGGTTAAAAGATCAATTGATCTTTATGGAGCTTCAATCCTAATATGTCTATGACCTTCAGTTATATTTATGAATGCCGCTCAGGAAAATGCTCTCGAATTTTTTTTAAAGGAGAGAGTGTTAGGGTGCTTTTCCACTTGACGACACGACAACGACGAAAGTCGGACGGAAATACTGCAACGATAAGTACCGTGTCGCGTCGTCTACAACACTGTATTTCCACTCAACCGATATTGTTTCTCCGAAACTGTCATTTTCCAACGCATTTTATTTCGAAGCACCGGTGTGCTCGCATGTATATATTATAGCTCCTCAATTTAACAGACTACGACTGTTAGATTTACTTTACCTCCGCAAAAAGAGGAAACAGATTAATAGAAGATATTGGATGCATGATGCTCACAAATTTATTTCATTCCCACCTTGTTTACTAAGAACGAAACGCATACATCAGAATGAAAATCTTAGCTTTTCTGCAGCAATAAAGATCGTCTGAGCAACAGAAGGGGAACAAAACATTAAGTAAAATTATTTTATTGCTATGCATTCTACATTTATCGTCTGAAATTTTAAGCTTATATTTTATTAATGCAGTGATGTTAAAAATTTAAATGCCAGTTCTATGTGCTGCTTTATCGAAGAAAGTAAACAAACGAATGAATGTCGTCTCGATTTTAAAGGCGAGACGGCTGCCATCCGACACGTGGTGCTACCACGTGTCGGAAGAATCCACAGTGGTACTGTCCATCTGTGAAAGCCGCGCCTAGCACTCGGGAAACATTCCACTTAAAAAACGGGTGATGGGTTGTGAGTGGGAACTTTCTGAAGTTTTCAATTTAAAACTTGTATTTGCTATCGTTTTGACACATTCAACTAAACTATGTATTTGCAGTTAGCATCGTACTACGTTGTTTCATACCGCTCAAAATGCTTTTTATTATTCTTCCCCTTATTGTTCTCTTATGTATCACCCATATTTTGGTAAGATCAGAGGAGACCTGACGCATGCGTAAATAAGCGGAAGGTTTTACCTGAGAAAATCAGACAGTGCGGGAATGTGGGGCAAAATAAAATGGTATAACATTTAACTCAAGTCAGCTTGTCACGCCACCTAGCCGACAATATTTTAAATACGGTATAAAACATGTATTTGATTCCAGGTAGGAAATAGCTATATCAAGCCATATTTTCCCAATTCGTTTCTCAAACTATAAAGATTTTTGTGGAAGATAAGAAATAACTTTTAAATTTATACAAGAGGAACGTTTCTAACACTTTGAATATTAATTGCGACCTACTGATACAAAGAGCAGTATTTATTTGGATCATGCTAGGCGTTCTTTGATTTTGAATGTTTGTCACAATTTGTTTAACGTATGTAGGACAAAGGAAAAGTTTTATTTACTTCATAAGTCGCTCTGTAAATAGTTTAAGCTTTAAAAGATTAATTTATTCCTTTACTACACATTTATTTATTCACATTGTTGTTTATTGTATTTACTCATTAATACGAAATACAAAATAACATTTCGCTACAACGTCTATTACAAAATACATTGCTATCTTTTTATGCACTGGAATTTTCGAAAAGAATTTCTAGTTTTGAAACGTTGTATTATGTAAGTAGTTTTGTTAGCTATTTTACTTGTCAAAAATCACACCCTCTCTCTCTCTCTGAGAGAGAGGGAGAGAGTGTGAGAGTGAGTGAGTGAGTGTGTGTGTGTGTGTGTGTGTGTATGAGAGAGAGAGAGAGAGAGAATGACAGATGGACTGACTGGCTGGAAGTACTTTCCCTTGTAGTGTAGGTTGTTTTTAACTCGATCTTAATCTTGGAAAAATGTATTTGACTAAGGAAAAGTGTTTTTTTTTAATTTATGCGCTGCACGCTATATTTTAGCAGCATAATTAATGTAAGACTCTCTCGGTCCGAACGGAAAGAAAAAGAAAAAAAAACATATATATTAAAAATGTGAGAGAAAAGAAAGTTGCTAGAATTCGGAGCCTGTTTTTTGCAAGAATAAAAATAAGTCTTTTAATAATTCATTTGAAGTTTTCTTTGATGGTGATGAAGGAAGAAAATAAACTTTTTGTTCATGGCTGAAAATTATAATCCACATTTTAATTAAAAACATCAATTCGAAAAAGAAAGTCTGAGTTTTCTTTTCATTCCATTTTCAAATAAGATAAGAAATAATAGAGATTTAACTTTAAGATAAAAGTAGGGAAATAAAGAATAATTTTCAAAAGTTGCATTTTCTCCACTTTCACGGGAAGTTTTAATTAAGACTTTTTGGCTTCTCTCCTAATGAAGATTGAAAAAGAAGTATCGGAAGAAAAGACTTTTTGTCTACACAGCAACACATGATTGGAATTTAATGGAGAAAGACCACACATTCATGGCTCATTGAAATTGAGATCAGTCATTTTTTTTGTCTGATCTACTGAAGTAGCGGGTGTTTTATAAACTGTATGTTGAAGTGAAAGAGATTTTAGGAAGAAAAAAGCAATATAAATAGCTAAAAACTGTTTCTAGTCCAAACCTTTTCACTTCAGGGTCCCCCGTACCTGCCACAACGCGTGATTTAAAGGGTTGGATGGGTCCCTGAAGAGCGTTTTGCTCTTCTGATCCAGACCAGGATCCCAGCAAACCCGTGGTCCAGTATCTCCAGAGGTATCGATTCACTTGGAGTGACCACGAGCATTTGTAACGTCCTTGAGCTAACTTTAGTGAAGACGGTACTCGGCTAGGATCGAAACCGGTTACGATTCCGACGCCGTACCTATCATTTTTTTCGGTTCTCGATTTATTACCATAAAATGACTAGCTTTTATCGGGAAAATTTCTGAATTCTTCAGGAATGTTACCAACTTTTAGTGTGAAACCTTTCTGTATTTTTCTAGATTTGTTACTAGTAGAAACTTGGTACATCAGTTGCTGATTATTTCCAGGACTGTTTTGGATTTTTTTTTTCATTCTGGTTCTGTGTTTTAAAACACATAAATTATTTGACCTCGTGTTCCCGTTATCAAAATATGAGGTCGTGAGGGCTGTCGAAACTTTAAGAAAACTCGCCAAGTTTAGCGAGTTTCGGTGATTAATTTAAGACATTTTTCACACACTTTGCAGACGGATGCTTTACCGTATGCAAATCGTGAAATGGTGTAGTATTGCTTGATCACGGAGAGATGGTACGGGAATTGGAAGCGGAAACGCTTATTTTTCTATTTTGAAAATGGTAGGATCAGCGAGAAAAATAAATGTTTACTTTTTGTTCCTTTCAGTTTTTACTCAGTGCCTGATCTCGCTTTTACAACCTATTTCAAAATGAAGTGGTCCAGTTCTGCCTCCAGTTCCCCTGACATCCCTCCGTGGTCAAGCTTTACCTTTAATTTCTAAAGTCTTTAAATCTGTCTTTTTAAATTATTTATTTATTTTCGGCAAAATGAAGGGTATTTAATGGATAAGGGGGTCACAAGTTACAAAAGGAATTGCGTCAATTTTTTTTTTCAATTCTCAATTCCAATTAATACTTATTTGAAAATTTTCTCATTATTACCCTATTTGTTTACTTGAGTTTTGTTAAGATCATGCGAAATTAATTCATAAAAAAGTTTTGGTCTTTACTCAAATTCTTTCCTGTAAGGAAGTCCCGTATTTACTAATGAAATTATTCTTTCAAATATCGCACCAAGTTTTATCAAATTACGTACAATTCTTATCACAAAATCACACAATTGAAAAGGAAATAATTAATTGAATTCCTTAATTGTAACAAAATATCATAGAGCGGAAGTGAATTCCAATTCTAAAAACGTTGAATTTAAATTTTGTTCTTTTGTGTTTTTCATAATTGAATATGCTTTTTTCATGCGCAAGATTTTTGCCAATCAAATTATTCAAGCGGGTGTTGGTTTCAAATTTATTTTAGCTACAGTATCGCTTGCAAGTTACCGATAAATCTACAGGTGTAAGAAAATTTACCGTAATCGAATTTCGTTATCGAGCTGGAATTTCTCGCAATTTCATTTTAGAAAAGCAAAAACGTTCATGTATTCTCTTCGACTCTGAATTCGAATGAAAATTTCGCGTAATTAAATTTACATAGCTGTATTTCTCCACCAAAAGCCACAAGCAGATCAAAATATGGCTTTTGAAATGAATAATACAATTTTCACCATTCACTCACTCCTTTGACTTGGATTCTGTTAGGTTTGTGATCTGAAGTATTTCAGATTTTAAAAATATTAAAAAATCTTACTTATCTAAATTTCTAGCTTTGAAAAATACATGGTCAGAATATGATTTATGTTTAACACGTGTGGATCAAGCTCTTGGTTTTGGAGGGGTAATAATCGGAAAGGAAAGGGGTGAAACCGCGATTTCTGGGAATAAATAGGGGGTCTACACTAAAAATAGATATTTTTACAGTATAATACAGCTAATTTTACAGAAATAAGTTTCAAAATAGCTAATTTTACAGTAGTGGACTATAAAATTTCTAGTTTCACAGTTTATTACTGCGCATTTTAGTTTTAAACTGGAACCTCTGCTGCCAATATGATATTGTTTTTACAGTATAATACAGCTAATTTCGTGGTAATATTGCTAATTTTACAGTAATAAGTTGTAAATTGCTAGTTTTACAATGGTAATTTGTAAAATAGCTAGTTTTACAGTTTATTACTGTAAAAACCGAAAAACAACGTCTAAAAGCACAAATGGGTCGAATTAAAATTGGCAAACATATTTCAAAGGCATAAAACCTCCGTCTTCAGTGCCAAGCAGTTCTTGCTTGGCACTGAAGAAGGAGGCTTTATGCCTTTGAAACATGTTTGCCAATATTAATTCGACCCATTTGTGCTTTTAGACGTTGTTTTTCGATTTTTCCTTATTCTTGCACAAAGTGAACTGTTTTTAATAAAGTTTATTACTGTGCTTTTAGTTTTAAACTGGAACCTCTGCTGCAAGTATTATACTGTAAAAACAACAGCCTATTTTTTGCTGTGTAGGACACATGCTTTGTAACTTAGGACCCCAAAATGCAGTTTTGAATTTTATTCATTTGCTCTGGATCGGCCTATGCGCATATGTGAAATTAAAAATCTAAAGATCAAAATTGGAAAACTTTTCTGGTTGCCAGCGGCAAGTAGAAACTAATGTATCAGTAGCCATCCCGTTTTTTAAAATTATACTCGCCACTTTTTTTGTAAACAGAAAAACAATAATTTTAATTTTGGCATCTCGAATTGAAATTGTATTTTTGTAATGACGAATCGCAATAGGTGTGTGTGTATGTGTGTGTTTGTGCTCCTTTGGCACGATGCCGGTTAAAGGTGTCACTATACTGCCGTGCTAAGCGCTAAAGTGGTATCTGCTGTCGAACTCAAACTGAGATATAAATCTTTAAAGGTTTTCGCCATGTATTCGATTCAGATGATACTTTTTCAGAATTTTTTAAAAAATTTTCCCGTTCTCAAATGAGCATATAATTTTGTATTTTGATAAAATGCGTCTCAAAGAGCCACCTGGTGGCGATAATTCAATTTTGTTAAAAAGTGCAGATACGACTTTTGTGCTTAGCAGGGCAGTATAGTTCTGCATGATATCATAGAAGCAGGGACCGGCGGACGTCACGGGGTGCCCTGTCACAGACTTCGGGTCTAATCTGAAAAATGTACCACACGACGTCTGAGATCCAAAAAGAAAACAAATAGCAATTTGTCATTGCTTAAAAAAAGTAATACTGTAATTATCTGCGACAGGTACAGTTGTATTGTATGGAAGGCCCTTTGGGGTTAATTACCCTTACCGTCATAGGCGAAGTGCTCACCAGTTTTGCCCTCGAGCCTAATGCGCCATCGACTCTAATGTGGACCCCAATTTTGAATACTACATTTGGCCAGAAACGATGCGCATTAGATTCGCGCAAATACGGTATATTAAAGAAAAAAAACTCAAAAAACTAAGTGTCATTTCTTAAGTAATTCCTTTCTAGGTCCCCTGCTTTCTTAGGTGAAGAGAAAGAATTCGGTTATTGCTGTTACAAAGTTAATTTATTAAGAAAATTCTGAGAAATGTTTGAAATGAGGGTTATTTTTTTCAAAAAAAAAACTATATATATATACATAACAATATATATATAAATAATGTTAAAAAAATATAAAAAAAAACGACAGAGTCCCAGATTTAATTCAGCCACAGAAAGGATAGTATTCCGAGTTCCGTTACTTTGAAAATAAAAATGAGGTCTTCCTCAAAAAGAGAAATATCTTCTAGCTGGGAATAAGCTTGTAAAGTTACGTATCTTTTTCTCAATCGGCTTTGTCTTAAGATTATTTGTTTTTGAACTTGCTATAAGCCACAAAAATAGGCTCTTTTTCTTTTTCAGATAGCAGAATAAGGATATTTTAAAAGTGAAATATCTAAAATAAAAGGATTTACGGAAGAACCAGTACTTTTATTATTTGGCATTGTCATGTAGTCATTTTTTTACACTCAATTTAGTTTTCTTCTGTAAGTTTTTTTTGTTGCACAAACGCCTTGTCAAATGTTGTACAGCGTAAAGTTTCCTTGAAAATGTTTCATGACAAAGTAAATTAAAATGCCATTATTTAGCTTGCGAGCAGTTATTCATAGTGCAAATAATATAGTCTACATTAGAGTGCCGTTAATCATGTTTATTTTAGTATATTAAATTAAAAAGCAAGCGATGTTTTCAAGAGGAAAAGTTGAGGAATTTTTCTTACGATAAATGTTCTTAAATATTTTAGAGGAAAATTTACAGGCACAATATTTATGCAAAATAGTAGGGGGGAGGAGGAGGATGAAATATCACCAATCTGACAATTAGTGGTAATTACGTCATTTTTGTGTTGATGTTATCTTTCCACGAAGATTATTTCCCTGAATGAAACTGTGATGACCTGGGGTTCGTATAAAACGTTAGACTTCGTATTTTTCTCCAAATAGTTTTTAGGCTTCAAACTTTTCATATCTTTAACTCCGCTTCTTATTTTGACAATTAAAAAATGAAATTTGAGGTCTTGCACGTTGAACGAAGACATGCTGTAACTAGCAAAGAAATTTTCCTTTACATATAAACACATTTCAGTTCTCATTTTTGAAAATACTTTTGTAGTATCACATTTTCACACACGTTGCATATATTATTTTTTTTCAAAAAGCTATTGTTCAATTTAATCATTTTATCAACAAAATATCAAGACTGAAGAAAATTTCCTCATTGCAGATATGAAGGAAGTACTGTCCGTGAAAGCCGCTCCTACCACTCGGGAAACATGCCACTTATAAAAGGGGTGATGGGCTGTGAGTGGGAACTTACCGAAGTTTTCAATTTAAAATTTGCATTTACTTTCCTTTTGACATATTCAACTAAACTATGTATTTGAAATTAGCATCGTTCTCTACGTTGTTGGATACGGCTCGAAATGTTTCTTATTATTCTTCCCCTTATTGTTCTCTTACCTATCATCAATATTTTGGTAAGATCAGAGGAGACCTGACGCATGCGTAAATACGCGGAAGGTTTTACCTAAGAAAATCAGGCAGTATCCGCTATCCGTTATATCTCTGCGAACCTGATCTCTTGTTTCACTATTTGTGAACTTCTACACCTTCTGCTTTTCCTTTCGTAAATTACATTCTTCATGCAAATTTCGTGTCTCAAAGTGACATCAAAAAGCACTACGGTTTTTTTTTTTTTTTTTGAAAAAGAAAGAAAAAATAATCTTAGTGCATCAAATTTTCTTGAAATGTAGCTCTCAGGCTTTAAAAAAGTCAATTATATTTTCAGGAAGAAGTGGAGCTAAAAATATTTTATCTGAAATATACTGATCCCATGCGCCGTAGAATGAAAGGAAAAAATGAATTTCAAGAGCCTACATAATATTTTTTCCCTATTATTGAGAGAAAAAAATGTATAAGTAGAAGAGTGTGAGCAATGAGACAAAATGCACTTAAATATGAGAAACGATTCAGTTATTGGACACTTAAGTGACCACATGACTGTATGTTTGTACTTAAAATACACTCATGTTCAAAATTATCTTTACATACACAAAATGAGTGATATTTAATGAAATATCCGATCAATGTGATCCATTTTTGCAGAAAATGTGTGAAAAACATGCCTAATTAGTATTATTCAATAAAAAGTTATCGAACGAGTCTGTGATATGCCAAATGTAGGATTACGTCATCCGATACGTAATCAAGCACTTTGTGCAAAGCGAGTAACTAAGTGAATTTGAGCGATATAAAGTTTGATTTCAGTGTGTAAGGGATCAAATCGGGTTGCTATTGCTTCGAAGTGTCATTTAGAAGAATCTATGAAGTGGCGACTCATCGGCCGTTTAGAAGCAGGACAGCCTATCACGGTAGTAGCCAGATGTCTGAACATTTCACGACAGACAGTCTCTACATTGTAGAAACAGTTTCAAAATGAGGGAAATGTTGTAAAAAAGGCTGGACAAGGCCTTAAACGAATGACAACTGCTGCCGAAGATCGATATTTAGCACTAACTGCCCGTCGTAACAGGAAATCTACTGCTCGCCAGTTAGCTTCAGACCTTGTAGCTGCCATTAGAACTGCTGAATCACGGCATACGGTATGCAGAAGGCTTAATAAAATAGGTATTTATGGCAGAAGGCCAAAAGTATATGCTTCACTGTCCGCACGACATAAGAGGAAAAGCCGGAATTGGCGCAGAGCACATCAGAACTGGAGTGAACACCAATGGTCCCATGTTCTGTTTACTGATGAGGTGAGATTTAGTTTTACAGGTGATTCTAGGCGAGTTTACATGTAATGGAGGAGTCAGGAACACGAAATCATCCCTCAAATATTATGAAACGGGACCGTTTTGATTGTAGAGGTGTGATGATATGGGGAGGAATAATGATTAATGGAAGTACGCCCCTGCGCATTTTCGACAGCGGATCTGTGACCAGCGAAAGGTGCCAGGATGAGGTGCTAGACTCTTATGTCAGACTTTTCAGAGGTGCATATGGACCTGACTTTTTATTTATGGACGAGAATGCTCGTCCACATTGAGCAACGCTCGTTGACGACTTCCTCGAAAGTGAAGGCATTGAGCGAATACCGTGGCCAGCAAATTCTCCTGATCTGAATCCGATAGAGAACTTATGGGACTACCTTGGAAGAGCAGTTGCACGTAGATCTCATCCTCCTCGAACTGTAAATGCTCTGAAGACGGCATTACTTGAAGGGTGGGGCTTAATTCCCCAAACTGTGGTTAAAAACGTTATTGCCAGCATGAAAACACGTTGTGATATGTGTGTACAAGTCAGGGGAGATCATATCCCGTATTGAAATCATAAGGCTTAATTCTGTTCTGCGTTATTCCTTTTTTTCTGAGATTGTTTTTCCACATTTTATTTCAATTTTTCATATTTCATGTTACAATGTTATATTATGTGCAATTCCCTAACTTTTTCCCTTTGTTATTTATGTGTCATAGTGCTATGTAACATTCCACGAAACATCACAAGTTCATAGTTCATAGTTTCTGAGAAATCCGTGAATTTATGCATGTAAAGATAATTTTGAACACGAGTGTAAATAAAAGAGTTTGACATAAATAACAATCGAAATTATGTTACAATAATCCTAAATATAGTTTTAAAAGCATACTGTTTAGTTTTTTAAATAAATCAAACTAAGAAGAAGTTTCAAAACTATTGAATATCCGCTTAGTTTATATGCACTTATGATGCATAACACGTAATATAGTTTAGCCTTTAGTAATAATCATGGTAATAAATATATTACTTTTATATTTGCAAAGAACGTGAATTTTAGCTTTTATTCAGAGTTACATACGAAACAACTGAGATATAAAATAAATCAGCATGTATTATAGTTTAGTACTAATAATAGTATAAAATATATTACTTTCATATTGTAAAGAATGTGAATTTTGTCTTTTATTCAGAGTAATATACATACGTACAAACCCACACGTGAAACCTAATAAAACCGTATTAATAAAAGTTGCAAAAATTGACTTATATGCTATACATTTTTCTCTTGCTACAATGCATCCAAAACAGTATAAAAAATATTTTAAGTGGTTTGTTTTATGCCTACTTTTACTGCGTGAAAAAACAAATCGTTACATTTCTTAAAGGTATTTCTTCTGCAGTTTCTGACTTAATATGCTCTTGAAAAAAAAAAATACTGTGGCAGATTGCAATTGCAAATGTGAAGTTGAGAGAAATTGTACTTGGTGTGACACCAATTTCATCAGCGAAAAATTGAGATTTGCTTGAATATTCATGAATATTTAATACTTCAACTGTAGTAATCGATACTTAGTCTCGCCTTGTGATTAATCGATTCAACACGAACCATGAATATGCCGCTCCGTGTATATTTTATCGCGGATTTAAATGAGCTTTGAAGTGTATTTATTTTCATTCTCGAAGAGCAGCTTTTATTTTCAAAAATCGAAGAAAAATGAGCGAATTAAAAATGCAAGCATAAATCTACATAAGCTATATCTACTTGTTCGAATTTGAAATTGGATATGAATCATTAATGATTCGTTAGTTTAGAAAACGATACTCACTGACTTTAAAGTGGTCTATATTCCAGTTTATTATAAAAAAAAAAAGTCATTTGTTATACGTATTAATTATTATTATAGTTTAGATACCAAGAGTGCGATTGTGATTATTATGATTATGAGTACGATCTTGAATCCCATATGAGCTTAAATATCCACTGCAGAAGATTTTAAAATCAGTAGTGAAAAATTAAACATGCTCGCGTTCGTATGGAAGCATCCACATAAGCGTAAATTTATATGTCTTTTCGATAAAAGGTGCTTTGAAATTCCTTGCCAGCTAATATATTGCTCTTTTGATAGTGTTAATGTTTTATTTGATTGACTCCAAACATATCTGGACGTGAATGTTGTTTAATCCAGAAAGAATCCTATGAGATATAGCGGAAAACATAAGTTTGGCTGAAAGTTAAATTCCCCTTTTATTTCCGCAGAATACAATGCATATTTAATCACAAATGGTACAAATGTATTTTCAGGTGATGGGATTCAGATGAGATTGGCAAAAACCCCAAACAGAGCTAGTTAGAAAAGCACACTTTAACCCATTTATACCCAGTAGCCTAAAAACGGGACGCTTGTTAGTTACTGCATACAAAAACCTGTAATGGGTATATAATTTTACTAAAGCTGTTTTTTACAAGTTAAATAGTCCTTCTTCTTGAGAAAACCAGTTAGAGCCACTATTTGGATATTAGAGTTTATTTATTGACAGCTATATGCATACAAATCAGTCAAGCAACGATCCAGCATAGGTAGCCACAGAAAGTAAGTTTGATTGATCAGAGATGCCTTCTGTAATGTTACTTTGCAAAAGTAAAGTCAAGTGAGGTCGTATTTTGCTCACATATCTGCAAAATATCCCATAAACAGGACGTTAAATAACTTAATAAATATGACAACGGCGAACTATTTTAAGCCTAAAATGTATGTAAAGTATTCCATGTAAGAGTTTTAAGCAGATAAAAATGGAAAAAAATTGTTGAAAAAAACATGGGCATAAATGGGTTAATCACGTATTTTTTGCTGAAAGAAGTATATATCTTCAGTAAATTTCTTGTCATATACTGATAATGAGATAGATGTGACAAAGTTGGTTGCAATTGGTCGCGAAGCTGCCAACACAGGAGTCAAAGGGATTTTTCGAAGTATAGAGCTGATCCTTGAAGCGTCCACTGCAATGGTTTCATGCAAATAAGCAGGGACGTCAATTCAAGTTTTTCCAGGGGGAGGGGGGGGACAAAGGGTCCAAACACAATGCAATTTCATCGGAAAACATAAAAAACCACGCCCAATTATATGTAAATACATTAATTTCTCAAAGTCAGGGGGGGCGGCAATTGACCCCCCCCCTTGCCCCCTAAATGACTGGCCTGCGAATAAGCTTCCTTTGCGCCATATTTTCACTCATATATGGATGGAGCTACGACACACAGAAGCATCTGTTTCAACACGAAGAGTGATTATCCTCTTCTGTTCCAGTTGAAGGTACACCATATGTGTACCTTTTTATCCTACCTTGTATTACCTTGTAAGTTATCTATATTTGGTTTCAAAGCAAATTATAACGAAAAAAAAACAATGCAGGTATAAAATCTCAGATTGTAGCATTTATTTTTCATCAATCCCAATTTTTTTAGGTATTATTCAGACGTAACAAAAGTTTATAAACTTGAAATTCAAGGTTCAAAAAATCAGGACTGAAGAGGTCAAAATACGCTGCACTTACGATGGTATATTAAGTTTAGAAAGTTTTCAATGTATCTGTAGATTTTTTCTTGTCCTAATTTAGTATGCTTTAGTTTATTCTAATAAACATTTAAAAGAATTAAAATGCTTATTTTCCTTCAGTAAAAAGCATTGTGACCTTTGCCATTAAAAGGTGTAACTTTGTTTAACACCTCTTGATGGAGTGCGATTAATCTATTTTTTTTTCTTTTTTAATATCTTCTCCCTCATTTATATTTCTTAAAACATCTTATCTGTAAAGGTATATTCTGGAACTTAATTTTATTTGAAATTATACGAAATTATATTAAAAAAAAGTTTGAATGACTTACAGTTTTTACGAAAAATGCTTCAAACTTCTGAAGTTAAATTCCCTTGCAAAAGTTCGTAATTTAAAATTGAACTTTTTATTTTTATTTTAAATTAATCTGCATATTATCGAACATCTTACTCGCGTAAGTATAATTTAAAAATCTACAAATAAATAAAATAATTAAAATAATTTGTTAACTTCGATATTTTTCCAAAACAGCTTTAATTTTCTAAAATTCATCTCTCTTGGGGCAGTTCTTAACTTAAAATTTTATTTTTTCATGATGTTTTATTTATTATTTCATGATTTTCTATGTTTTCCATAGAACACCTTTTCTGCATAAGTAGGTTTTGAAATTTCGAAAAAAAAAAAAAAAAATCGATCCACCCTACTAAATAGTAGTCACACTAAACGAAGACTACTATGTTTCAATAGTTTGCAAGAATGACTTTAATAGTGTCTTAATATTAATATTTAGTTTTTTGTTTTTATAAAAGACATGAATCTCTTAGTCAAAAAATTGCGACTTTTTTCAAAAGATTTTTTTTTTTTTAAATAGCGAAATCCAACTAAGAAAGAGATTTAGCTCATGTTAGAAAAAAACGAAGTCGGTTAATGCTGAAGTAGGTTCGTTTATTTCTCGTCAGAAAGGCTTATTTTTTTCTTCCTTTTTCCTGCAACATAAAGCTTTCAACTACTATTTCACCCCTACATATCCACTTACTCCTCCCCTGATCTTAGTGCTGTTTTTTCTCCCTGCCTCATAGATATCTATTATTTTTATGATATTTTTCTAAAGACCATAGCAAAAAGTCATTTATTTAATAAAATCTTACAAAACAGAATATCCTTGTTATTATATAAAATCTTTATATAGCCTTGCCAAATAAAATGGATTCTGTAGAACGGAAATATACTACACAGAAGTAGGATGGATATCTTTATTATTCTTGATATATAACTTGTATCAAAAGTGCAAGAAATCAAATTTCCCTTGCGACAGGCAGAAATACAATTTTCTTTGGATTTAAAAAGAAAAATTTCTTCGGCGGGAAATGGAAGTAGGTCATGTTTTGTAGTAACATCAAAACAACAAATGCTAGGTCACTAGGCTGGTGTCAAGATAACTCTGTACAACAAAATAACACGTAGTCGAAAGATTGGAAAATAAAATGCATTTATTAATTTCTTATAAGTTTTCACAATCCGAAAATTGGAATTCGTTCTTGCGAATCACCTCCACGTATTTCTTTCGCTCATCTGTAGCGAATAAACGATTTTTCTTATTTTTATTGGATGCTTTCTAAGAGCTTCGTTTGGTGAGAAGCGTGAATATTGTATTGAATTTTTATTTCAACTTCATATTTTCTTTACTGAAAATTATTGATATGTCTTATTTATTAAAAACGGTATTTACCTATATTCGTTTTTCAATTGTTGCATTTGTGTACTGCTCCATTTTACATTCACTATCAAAAAAATACAAATTAAAAGAGAGCTAGAACAGTTTTATCTGGAATTAAATCCAGGGCCGTAACCAGGTCTTAGTTTCGGGAGGATTTTCCCAAACATATTTGTCGTGAAATCTATAAATCAATAAAATTTGATTTCAAGTTCTATATTCTGTTGATTTTTCTTACAATAGATGTTAAAAGGGTATTAACATGAAAAATGTTAAAAAGAAAAAGACTTATCTTTTCAATGAAGAAAAAAAAAATCTGTATAGATGAGTTTACTCATATATATGCGCATTGGAGGGATAACTTATGAAATTTCTATCTCACGGGGGGGGGGGGGGGATATACTTATAAGATGTGTTGAATATAGAGTTTGGTACTTACAAATTTAAAGAATACTGGTGTTTTTTTTAGTGGTATTAAAAATTTGAAGGGAAAGGTGTATTGTTAAGAAATTATGTTTGCAACAACTACTATAAAGATAAATGTTGCAGAAAAAACACTTAATTTGTACAATTTTTCGATAATGATAATTTCATTTTTCAAATGCAGTTTTAAAGTAAATAGGAAAATTAAAATAAAAAAGCAATAATAAATGTTTCAGTGAAAAACTATGAAAAACATTTTTGTAACAGTTTTGAAAAATTTTAGAAGGGGTTTGAACCCTAAAAACCCACCCCTTAAATACGGCCCTGACTGAATCACTATGGTGGATTGTTTCTACTTACACAACAACACTTTCATCACACTTTTCGTTAAATCGCAAAATGCATCACATATCGTATACAGTTTTTGAATACATAAATAAATAAAATGATACGAATTAAAAATTCGTTAAAAATGACTACTAATTATTCTTCATGGTATTGTGACATCACTAAGCATATAAGTCTGGAAGGGACACATGAAGTTGTAATTCATATACACTTTGAACTATGTTAGAATACGAAAGAATCAACGCAAACTATAAATTTTAAAAAGCTCAATAAATTACCTTGCAAGATGTGTTCTTATGACGACGAAATAATGCATTCGGTTGAGCTGCAGTTTCCAAGAAAACTCTCTCTAATAATGAAAAAAAAAAATCAACTGAAAATTGGGATAAATGCAACGAATGGGCATGCAGGTAACGGATTATAACTTTAAATTTGAAGTACACTTATTATACCCATGAATATGGTTTACACATTTATGATCGTAAGTATTTATTCTCAGGTGAAATCTAGTTTTTAACACTTAGCAGATGAGTGTCTAGGATCTATGAATCTTTTCAATCTTAAACAAGTTATGAATTTTTTTAAGGAAAAAATATTAATCTAAATTGTTTTTTTGCATCATATTTTCGATTCAAAACAATCAATTTTACCTCCGGTATACAATTATGAAAAATAAGTCAATTTAGTAAAATACACTTATATTTCATGAAACTTACATAGTACTGTTTCAATTTGAAGTAAATATGATTTAAAATGACACGCATTTGTGTAACAGTAAGAAAAATGTTATAAGTTATGATATTTGCAATAAATTAAAACTGTTTTTTTCCATAATACTTTTCTTTTACTTTTCTTCACAAAGGTATTTATTCATTTTTTTCATTCATGTACGTTAGCAAAAATATCAATCTCATCAATCCCGGTCGAATGTTTTCCATTATTATTAATCAAAAGTCTATGAAAGCCGTGAAAAATATTTAAACAATTACATTAAATAGCAAAACTGCCAAATTCATTCCCATTACCTGCATTTTAGTTTCACTTTCCATTAAATTTCGAGTTACTGAGCTTGTTGCAAAGCCGAAATCTAGAATCTTGTTTCGTCTGCATTTAAAGTCCGCATTAAATTAAATCAAATCAAATGAAAATCGCCGTTTCCTTTAATAGATATGAATAGCAATTCATCTTCATTTATTCTCAAACCATTATCCTGCGTTGAAGTGCAAAGCCGATGGAATATCTGTGTACTTGAATGCAAAATCAAGTTCAGTCATTAGAATATACTTTTACATGAAATGGTGCATGTTTCCTAATGTCGATTTCCTATTTTATATATATATATATATATATATATATATATATATGTATGGATAAGATTTCGAAACTCTACCTTATATGAAAGCAATACATGTGTACGTTATTTTGGTCAGATAATTGAAAATGTATTTCTTTTTTTCTATAGAAAACTTATGTATTGAAATTATACGCTCTGTGGTGCCCAATATTATAGATCAAAAGGTGTGATAAACCCCCTCAACGTGATTTAAAGAAAAATTCAGATGTATTTTTTGCTTAAAAAATATTTGCACTATTATGGAGTAAAAAGAAATAAATCTCTGGTAACTATTGAAATATTTAATATTTGTTTCAATTTTATATTCATCCTTTCCATTAAATTTCCAGTGTTGAACCCATCTTAAAATTCTCTCAGAAGCCGCAGTGGCAGCACTGGTCCGAATGAAAACAAAAAATCGGGTTCCAATGTAGTTTACTGTCCGTCCTTGAAAGTTGCGCCTAGCATTTGCGAACCATTCCTCTTAAAAAAGGGGTGATGGGTTGTGGGTGGGAACTTTCCAAAGTTTTAATTTAAAACTTGCAGTTTTGTTATCCTTTTGACATATTCAACTAAACTATGTATTTGCAATTAGCATCGTTCTACGTTGTTTCATACCGTTCAAAATGCTTCTTATTATTCTTCCGCTTGTTGTTATCTTACCTATCATCAATATTTTGGTAAGATCAGAAAAGATCTAACGCATGCGTAAACACGCAGAAGGTTTTACCTAAGAAAATCAGACAATAATTAAATAGACTTCTTTTGAAGAAAACTCGTGTGTTTGAAGTTATATTTCTCTATAGGCGATGTTCATTTTGCCGTCTATATTTGGATTGCTTTTGAGAAGAAATGAATCGTTAAATAAAGCTGTTGTTACAAAATAATATGTGTTGGTTCAATTACATGAATAAGAACTCTTACTAAAATTAAGTTTCTCCGCTTTGACTCTAAAGTTAATCATTCAAAAGACATCAAAATACACTGCTCGACATTGAAAATGCAACACCAAGAAGGAGTGGTCAGAAATTGATGAAATTTGGTAAGAAGACAGAGACAGCATGGAACAATAAGTGATATTTATTTCAAAATAAATAAGCAAAATTTAGAGCGAGGACGGCGTCGGCTCAGTAAGAAGTAGGACCACCGCGGACAGCGATGCACGAAGAAACACGTCTAGGCATGGAGTCAATAAGCCTGCGGATGGTGTCTTGAGGGATGGCACTCAATTCCCTTTCAACCATTTGCCACAGTTCGTCCTCTGAACGAGGCAGTGACAGGTTCTGTAAACGGCGTCCAATCACGTCCCACACATGTTCGATTGGTGACAGGTCAGGAGAGTATGGTGGCCAGGGAAGCATCTGTACACTTCGTAGAGCATGTTGGCTGATTCGAGCACTGTGAGGCCGGGCGTTATCCTGTTGAAAAATTGCATTTGGCAGACCCTGAAGGTAGGGGATTGCCACCGACCGCAGTACATTATCTACATATCGTTGGGCCGTCATAGTGCCCCGAATACGAACTCGAGGTGATACGGAATTGTATGCAATAGTGCCCCAAACCATTATGCCACGTTGTCGCGCTGTGGGGCGTTCCACAGTTACTGCCGGATTCGATCTTTCTCCACGTCGACGCCACACACGTATGCGATGACTATCGCTGGACAAACAGAAGCGGGATTCATCTGAGAACACTACGGTTTGCCATTCTGCCATCCACGTCGCTCTGGTCCGGCACCATTCCAAACGTTGGAGTCTGTGCTGTGAGGTCAATGGCAGTCTTCTTAGCGGGCGCCGTGATTGCAGGCCACGTGCAACCAGTCGACGGGAAATGGTTCTGGTCGACACAGGAACATCCAGGGTACCTTGCACGTGCTGCAGAATCGACGTACAAGTGACTTGCGGGTCCGCCACAGCTTGTCGGTGAATCCGTCGATCCAAGCGGTCTGACGTCACTCTGGCTGCACCTGCACCCCTCAATGTGGCTACATTTCCTCTTTCCAACCATCTCCGACACAGCCGATGCACAGTGCTTGCATCCATGTGGGTATCAGCTGCAATTTGACGTATGGACCAACCTCCCCTTCTCAGTGCGATCACCATATCCCTTGTAAAGTCGTCTATATGCTGGAAGTTCTTCGTTGAGGACGGCGTGGCATTTCCTCCTATCACACGTATCCTTCGAGACAAAAACCAAATTTCTCCGATAATTAGTCTGGCAGAAAAACCAACATGAACATAGCCCACTTTTCAACTTCATTCTCTTATATCTTACTTCACGTGCGTCGGAGAGCTGCGCATTTCATATCTTTTGCATAACTCAGTAACGTGCGTCTACGGTAAAATTTGCATGAATTTCTGACCACTCCTTCTTGGTGTTGCATTTTCAATGTCGAGCCGTGTAAAAAGGATATTCTAAAAACCGGAGCACCAGAAGAAACTCGACAAGTTAACCGCTTATGTATAACGAATCTTAATATGTATATATTTTTCATTTAAGGTTTAATCATGCCTGTGTAAATTAATCAGATTTCCTTTTTGTATAACTTCTATTATTCCTCACCTATTCAAAGCATTAAAGTTTTAATTTTCGTGACTTATGACACCGCAATGATGGATGACTGCGTCTGAATGAGAAATTAAATCCGCCTCCGACGTTTCTTTGCCCTTGGGGCGGCAAAGAAAACATCCGATTCAGTCTTTCGATCCAAGCTTTAGTTGTCTACAAACTTTGTCAATTTGGGGAAAATTTTGAAGTTCAAGTTTTTTTGTAAAGCTCATCCAGCACTTAGGTCTGCTTTTCCCTCACGATATTTTAAGACGATCAATAATTGTTGGTGAATTTCATGAAATCAGTTTTTTCTTTATGGTCCAGAAATATTTTTAGTATATTTCTTACATTATTACATTATTAGTGGCAAAATTTATATTACTCTGACATAAATGGGAAGAGATGCGATTTTCGTACAACTTCAGAAATGTATCAACTTTGGTAACTAAACGTCAAAAGAGCGAGTATGTTCCAAAATTGCTGTGAATATTGTGTAATAGATTTTTTTGTGAACCCGAAATCTACTCCCTTTTAAAGTTTCAGGCAGCCGTTTTGTTTTTTAAATTGCTGTTGTTATTTTCGCCACTTTTCTTTTTAGCGGAAAAGCCATCGAACAACTTGCTTTTCAGACACCAGAGGCAGTCTTTGCTGCCATTTTTACCACGTAACCCTTTAATTCCTAATAACTGTGGGAACTAGAGCTCAATTTACAGGTCACCTCCTCTTTCAACGAGAGAAAGAACTGAAATGCCTTTTTTCTTGTTAAATAGCAGCCAACAAGACAAGACATCTTCTTATGAAGTATTTATTTTTAAGACTAAAAGTTCTATTAAATTGAGAACTGATCTGCCCAAAAACTGTTACGCCGTTTAAAACGAACTAATCCTAAAAATAAATATGTCAGCTTATTTTCAGTCACCTTTATGTCCTGGCACATTTCTAATCTTGGAGAGTATTTTTCCTTTCATTTATTGTCACCATGCTTAGTCAAAGTTACACAGAAACTACTTATCTGGTGATGCTATATTTTATTTATAATGTTTTTTCTTTAGAGAACTTATAGACAAAATGGGCTTTGAAACAAATGTAAAAGTTGTATAAAAATGAAAAAACTTAAAATATATCCTAATGATTTAACAAATTTTGGGATATATTTGTGCAAATGAGCCAAAAGTACATTTATTTAAATATTATTGCTATTATAAAGGGAAGAGCAACTGAAGTTTTTATATCATTGGAATGAAAAAAAAAAAAAAAAAAAAAACATAAATAAAGCCCAAATTGCCAAGAAAAAGTTGTGCTTTTTTTTTTATTAACGTGGATTTTAATTGAATAATAGTTTACTCACAAAGCAATTTTAACCGTTTTGCATTTAACCATTGTTGTTATTTGTACACCTTGCAAAAGAGCTAAGAGGGGAAAAAAGTTCATAGCGCTGAAACCATGACAACCAGCAGGGGAAAGAAGTGGAGAGTGGGAAAGTTGACACGCCAGCTCTGATTACACAGAGTATAGTCATTATTGAAAAATTAGTTATTTTCGATGGCTGGATTGTAACTCGTATGAAAAGGGAGATAATGGAAATTGTTTGTTGGAGGATTAGAAATACAAAATGTTTCCATGAATGTTATCCTTTCTCTGGTTAGCCGATGGATATTGTCTACATTGTCGTATGGCAATGTCTTATCCATAAAAAAGTTGAACCTCACTTGAAGAAGTTTGACTGATAGTAGATTTTAAACATTTACTGCTTTTAGTGAATAGCTGCATGTTCAACATTTACAAGAATGAGCAAAAGCAAAATTTTCAACAGTATTTTTTCGTATGCACTTTTATTTTTGTAATTTGAATATTGTTTTTGAACTTTTGCGGAAGAAGATAGCAGGTTTTGCTTTTTTCTGCTTATTGGTGTGTTTTTTTAATAAAATATTTAAAGTGTTGCAAACACGAAATCATTTTGATTTTTTGATGTCTCGAACTTTGGTTAATTCGAATAATTTCCGTGGTCCAAAGTTCTTAAATACATCGAGAGTCGATAGAATATATTGTGTCTGAAGCAAGCTTCTATTGAAAATGTTGAGTTTTCCTTTTCTTCTTTTTGATAAAATAAAAGCCATTCCCTAGGACAAGAAGAAAAAAAGACTATCCTGAAAGTGACCATCTGGTACGAAGAAATAAAGTGCAGCTCTACATAGAAATGCAAAAGTTCCCAATGTTGGTCTATCTCCAAAATCAAAATCTTTTTCGAAAGAACTAGTCATTTTACATGCCCAAGATTTTGGTCACAAAAAATGGTAACGGAAAAATGAATTAGGTATGAATCCGCGGACAAATGAGAAAATCATTTCCTTTTATAAAACGAGAAAAAGAAAGAGAGAATTTAAAAAAAAAGGATGTTTGAAAAGCGTTTAGCTTATTTTAATCTCGGTATTTGTTTGCCTTTCTGTATAAAATTAATATTACACTGAGAAGTGATCGCTTCATTTTCATATTCATTATTGTGTTAAATTATCATCAATAAAAGTACTGATAGGTTTAAAATATGCATGTGTTTTTGATTTATTTCTTGCTAACAATTGAGAAGAAAATGGGCCTAGCAATTTTGTAAATTAAACGGTGTCGTACTGATAATGCTTACCAAAATGTTTTTCATGTTTAGTCTGATATTCCAAAGAAAAACAATTGAAATTATTTATACCACCAGTTTTTGCAGTCCTGGATTTACATTTAAATGAACTTTTTGTAGAAGGATATTTTATTTTTTTGGATCATCTCCAATTTCGTTTTGTCTACTCTACAATTTTCCATTTTGTGCAATGTTGTAATTCTACTGCATACATGTGCGTTAAAATATTTTATTTTACTAATATTTAATAAATTTTTGTCTAAAATATCATATTATATTCAGTTACTTTTTATGAGCGACCCGTGCCGAATTTCTTTTGATCCTCCCGCCATATAAAATATTATGAGAATTTATCGCATAGGAGTTATGTTAATCGAATTAGAAACATAAATTCTTTGCAATATGCTAGGAACCATCATACAGGATCTTTCCTGCAATATGCAGGCACTCATTAGAGCAGATTAAATAATAAATCTCACTCAAACATAGAAGTCTTAAAAATTTACCTTTGCATTTCATAGCTGAATTGTAGGCGCTTCTTGCATTGCCTTATTAATACACTTTTGTTTGCTTCACATGTGGGTTTGTTTGTATGTATGTATGTATGTATGTTACTCTAAATGAAAGCTAAAATTCACGTTCTTTACAAAAATAAAAGTAACGTATTTAATACTATTATTCATACTAAAGGCTAAAGTAGATTATTACATGTTGATGCATTGTAAGTGTTTCGGTTGTTTTTGTGGGTATGTAACTCTGAATAAAAGATATGTTACTTTCTTTACAAATATAAAAGTAATATATTCAATACAATTATTAATACTAAAGGCTGAACTGAATTGCATGTTGATGTATTATCAGTGCATGTACAATTAGCGGATATTCAATAGTTTTTAAAATCAGAGTATCATGAAATATAGTTTAACTTTTAGTATTAATGATAGTATTCAGTATATTGCTTTGATATTTGTAGAAAGAAAAAAAAGATCTCTCTAAAAGAGTATTTTTAATTTTTTTAAAGCTATAATTAATTTATTTTTACGTACAACTCTCAATGTCTTCAGATTGCTAAAAAAGTAGCTTGGTATTTGACTCATACCTCTAATTTTACGTAAATGAACGTGAGATACGTTGCAAGTTGCTGTGTCGAAATTTATTATAACTAATTTACTTTTCATTGCTTCAAACACTTTTTATCTGACCACGTTTGTCACGGAAAAGACAAGCGGGCGAATAAGACGATTCGATCTGACTGAGGGGGGAAAAAGAAATTGTAAGTGCTTGTTTCGTTCATTTTAATGTGACTCTGCGTCATTTAGAGCCATATGCACACCTTTATCGACAAACTGGAAATCCTGCAAACTAAGATACGCGTCTGTTTCCGCCTGCAAGCCGGATGTTCACCATACCATCTCATCGGTGGTGATATCAATAATTGCTATAACTATGGTTTATTTTGTGGTGTGAGCAATTTTAGTTTTCTAATGGGAAGAATGAGAGAGGTTGAGAAGATTAGTTACGTTTCATTCGGTGCCTGCATATATATAATATACATATAATAAAAATAAAACCGAAAGTGCTTTCTTTTGTTCACTTGTAATTTCAAACACTGTATGTTATATCTATACAAACATGTGAACTACTAAGTTTGGCAATAAGTTAAAATCCAGAATTTTAGGGATTTAACTTTTAAAAACCACTTGTTATATATATCAGATTTACTTTTTAAAAGTGCTTGTTGTCAATGGTCATTTTTCCTTGTTCTGTTTAGGCATCTTCGATTTCTGTTTTTAGTCTCTAATAATTTACTATTATTATCTGGAGTGTAATGAAAATACTGCATGTATGAACGTTCAGAAGCAGTTTCCTTCCGTTATTAACTACGGACCACTTTACAAAAAGGACAATTAATTGCACCATATGATTTAACTGCTTTTCATGTATAATCCAAACAAATTTTTTTGCGGCCATCAACATTCATTAAATTTTTTTAAGAATCTTTCGCACGTATAATCTATCTTTTAATCTATTTCAATCAAGTTCTAAACGGATAGTTCTCACAAAATGCTGGAAACCACAGAACAGAACAAAGTCCTCTCCCGCAATATACAGGCCCTCATTACAACAGATTAAATGACGAACACAGCCCAAAAGTCGGGGGCACTGAATTCTCAAAAGGATCTGCTGAGCAGAAAACAACTCTAAGTGATATCGAACCGCTTCAAAGGCACTTCAAAAGGACGCCGACGTTCGACTATAAATTCGAGCGCCGGAGGAGGCTAGGCAGATTCGAATCCTGCATTCCCTTGGTTCCTTTTAATAGAAAGGAAACGAACTTGTTAACAAGCTGCGAAGTTGGTGACTGCGGGACAGGAGAGAGCTTGGAATAATTTGAAAGTTTTATGCCTTAGTTAACATGAATATGCTTAAAGTGTGCAAGAGAAATGCTACGAGTCTTGCCAGTCGCAATATTTCTGATGTTTAAGCGAAAATTTGAGATGCAGTGCTATGTATGTTGAAAAATTAGGTGTTTATGCATTTTTTTTGTAGGAGCAGAGAGAGGAAAAAAGCTTTTTTTACGAGATAACAGAAAACGCTCGTGAAAGAAAAATTAAGCAAAGTATTTAAAAAAAATTAAAAGAATAAATCAATGAATAAAAACAAATAAAAAATACGCAGAAAAATAGTAATAACAGGAAAACTGTTATTAAATTATCGCGAACGAGATAAGATGGAAAAAAGAGCAATAAATATTTGTTCCTAGCCGTGAAAACTTCTTATCAAATCATTGAGCTATAATATAAAGAGAAGAGAGAACTTCTCTTTCTTCTACTCTTGAAGCTTGCGGACTGAATTTCCAACGGGTAGGGCAAAACGTTTTGCATAATCAAACATCTTGTTCAATGGGAAAACACTGCTTCTTTTGACACCACTAACTGAACAGAGAAAGCATTCGAAGAATGCATAAAAATACACTTTACAAAATAAGATTTGAATTTAAATGCGAAAAAAGAGCAGTCCTTTGGCTGTACTCACTTGGACGAAAAGCGGATCACGGATTTCACTCTTCGCTTACTAGTATTTGAGTTTAATGCATCAAAGCAGCCTACAACTCTGAGCTAATGCTGTACAAGAATACTTGATACTATATTGTTATTGTTGTTTTTGATCCTTAGCTGGCAAGACAAAGATCAAACCAGCTCCATGGGTCCAAAAAACATTTAGAAAATCCTAAAACAGTAACTGGACTCATGATAAACGGGGAATTTTTACAGCTTCTGTGGATCGTAAAAGCCTGGAGTACCTGAGGTAGAAATCTGATTTTTCTTCAAAATTTTCGCCTGCTAACTGTAGCTGGGTATGCACCTATAAATCTAATGGAATGGTATTTATGATAAAAAGAGACGGTTATAAATGCCATTTAAAAACAGCAAATATCCAAAATAGTTCAAATTGACGACTGTTTTGAATGTGAAAGAATAAAACGGCTATTAAAACTGAATTGGAAAGTAATGTTAAATAAAAAAATCTGGTATGGACCCCACACTACTTCCTTTTACGTGTAAATTTCTTAGTAGTTGCCTTAAGTGTTAAAAAAAGTGCTTGGAGTGAGCAAGGTGAGCATTCAAATATTTACTCCCCTAATCTACCACGAAACAATGCAAAAAATATTTTACAATGGTTATTTTTCTAAATATTGCTAATTTTAAGATCATTCAGTAAATTTTTCGCAAAATATCGCCAATAGCGCCAAGTTGAACCCAAATTCAAAAAATAATTTTTTCGCCAAATTTGTCGCCAATTTGGCGATATGTCGCCAAGTTGGCGTCAAACACTTGGCGACCAAAAGCTTGGCGACATGTCGCCAAGTGGTGGCGCCAATTCATATCACTTGAGTCTGTATTGAAATTAACATTGATTTACCCCAAAAAAGGGGTAAAAGACCCCTTTGGGAACATTCGAATGCAATCACAAGGGGAGGTGCATAACTGGACCCCCCTCAGAGCCTACATACCAAGCTAGAAGTTTCTACGGCATATAGTTTTTGAGTTATGCGAGCCACATACGCACATACATCCGCACATACACCCGCACATACATCCGCACATACGTACATACAGACGTCACGAGAAAACGGGGACGTCACGGGGTGGTCGAAATTGATTTTTCGGCTGTTTGTATGTTGTTAGGTACATATGCACGTGCTGACAGGTCGAAAAAACTACGCGACATTCATTCAGGGGTGAGCAAAGTCAAAATTTAGGCTGAAATTTGAGTGAAATTTTTTTCGTGATCACAATACTTCCTTTACTACGTAAAAGGAAGTAAAAAGGCTGAAACAAATTTAAAAACGTTCAAGTCCTAATAGCACTATGTTAGATTGGCGAACCGAACGTAAGTTAAGGGAAGAAACTAATTACCTTTGTGCAGAAATTGTGGAGTATAATACCAACGTTAATTAAGCACAAATACGCAGGGATACTGCAGACACGTGTTTCGGCGTTGCAATGAATGCCTTTTTCAATGCAAAAAAAAAAAAATGTGAGCTTATGGATGCACAGACTTTTTACATTGAAAAAGGCGTTCCTTGTAACGCCGAAACACGAGTCTACAAAATCCCTGCATATTTGTGCTTAATTAACGTTAGTATTATGCTCCACTAATGTAGGTTGATTATAATGCCAAACCGCCACGTTCGAAAGACGTGATATTATTCAACTTCGCAGAGATGGCTTATGACTCCTCCTTTTTTCAGGATTGTCCATTTTTAGGAAGGGGTGATACGCAGATGAAAATTGAGGAATGGGATTCACAATTGCGGCATTGGTTATAAAGCTTGAATACGTCATCTTGCTTACCTTTAATTGGTCTCCCAATTTGAGAAATTAGCCAAAGGAGGAACCTATTTTAATTTTTGCACAGTCGAGAAAGATTTCTCATTGGATACAAGAAAGTAGGTGGGGCTTGGTTTTATATTTTTACGCAGGCATTGGCCATTGACTGCAGCGCCTCGAACTGTTCATTTAAATTTAAAAACAAAATGGTAACATAAGGGTTGCAATAAAGAAAACAAAGACTTGTTTTCACTTCCTCGCCAAATGCATGTGTGGCTCGAAGAACTATTTAATGTTTCATAAAACTTATCACTTCGCCAAAATGTCGCCAAACTTGCAAATATGGCACACTGGAGTTTCTTCCTTCTCTACCTATTTTAAGGAATAGACTCGTTTTCTCATTTGATTGACACCGGCCATCTCGTCGCGGTTGAATAATATTATACCCAAGTAAGAACGCTTCAGTAATTTAACTTTTATCCTCTTCTTTTCTTACCAACAGTGAGAAGTCTCCACTGTATTATAGGGTGGGCCGAAAAAACACTTTTTTTTATTTCGAATTCGTAATAGCGCGGAAAAGTTGCGAATTATGAAGACAAAAAGAAGGAAAAAAAAATCTTCGAAATCGGTTGATATCTTCCGATCGCGCATAAGGCCTAAATTTGACAAAATATGAAAAAAACTTCATTTTTGCAATTTTTTTTTTGAAAAATTTTTTAATGAGATGTTTTCATAATTTTTTCGCGCGGAAAAGTTGACATTTATGAAGACAAAAAGAGGGATAAAAAAGAGGAAAAAAAAATATCGAAATTGATTAATATCTTCCGGTCGTGCCTAGAGCCTAAACTTTGACAAAATATGAAAAAACATCATTTTTGCGATTTTTACTTCCTTTTACGTAGTAAAGGAAGTATTGTGATCACGAAAAAAATTTCACTCAAATTTCGGTCTAAATTTTTGACTTTGCTCACCCCTGAATGAATGTCGCGTAGTTTTTTCGACCTGTCAGCACGTGCATATGTACCTAACACCATACAAACAGCCGAAAAATCAATTTCGACCACCCCCGAGTAAATTACGACGAGTTTTCTCGTGACGTCTGTATGTACGTATGTGCGGATGTATGTGCGGGTGTATGTGCGGATGTATGTGCGTATGTGGCTCGCATAACTCAAAAACTATATGTCGTAGAAACTTCTAGCTTGGTATGTATGCTCTGAGGGGGGTCTAGTTGTGCACCTCCCTTTGTGATTGCATTCGAATGTTCCCAAAGGGGTCTTTTACCCCTTTTTTGGGGTAAATCAATGTTAATTTCAATACAGACTCAAGTGATATGAACTGGCGCCACTACTTGGCGACATGTTGCCAAGCTTTTGGTCGCCAAGTGTTTGACGCCAACTTGGCGATATATCGCCAAGTTGGCGTCAAACACTTGGCGACAAATTTGGCGAAAAAATTATTTTTTGAATTTGGGTTCAACTTGGCGCTATTGGCGATATTTTGCGAAAAATTCACTGAATGATATTAAAATCGGCAATATTTAGAAAATTAACCATTGTAAAATATTTTTTTGCTTTGTTTCGTGGCAGATTAGGGGAATAAATACTTGAATTGTTACCTTGCTCACTCCAAGCACTTTTTTTAACACTTAAGGCAACTACTAAGAAATTTACACGTAAAAGGAAGTAGTGTGGGGTCCATACCAGATTTTTTGCTTAATTTTTTGAATTAGATGTTTTCGTAATGCAATAGTTTTTAACGTTTACTAATATAGCCTTAAAACATTGTGTTTTGATTTTGTTTTGGTCAATTAATATCTTCCGGTTGCGCATTAACCCCAAAATTACCCAAAATAATAATTAAAAAAAAAGTTATTTTTACGCGTTTTTGGTTTAAAATGAATATTTTTTTGTGAAACAACCGTAGTATTTTTTGAGACAGACTGACAATAAGATAGAAAAACAAACTACCACAGGTTCAGTCGATGTTATCCAGTTGCGAAAAGCCTTAGAAACTCTCATGCGCAGACGTTCGGCAGCAATCCAGGCAACGTCGCTCGCCTGGGAACGGCTCTCTCCCACTCCATCGACGCCTTCCTAGGACCATGTCAGCTGTCTGCTTATATTATTTTTTCAGTCTGCGTTTCTGTGTAGTAATCGCTGTGTACTAGTATTTAGTTCAATCCAGCTGTTTTGATTTTGAAAATCTTGTAGTCTTCTGTAATGATGTAGTTTCCTGCCGTGTGTAGACTCTGATTTAACAAAAAGTTATGTAACAACAAAATACTCTAATAACAAGACAAATATTTGGCTGTCCCACTTTTGGCACTCCAAAGAACTGCCATCAAACTAACTGCCTACTGGCGAAGACACCATTATTAATTTCAAGTGCCAAATTGAACCTTCCTTGAGTACAGCATCTAATGATGTCCTTGCCAGTGGACGGCTTGTTTGATGGCAGTTCTTTTGGAGTACCAAAAGTGGGGCAGCCAAATATTTGTCTTGTTATTAGAGTATTTGTCTTGTTATTTGGCTCGGCAATTACATAATTTTTTCGTTAAATCACCGAGTTCACACAGAGCAGAAAACTACATCATTACAGAAGACTACAAGATTTTCAAAATGAAAACAGCTAGATTGAACTAAATGATAGTACACTGCCATTACTACATTAAAACGCAGACTGAAAAAACAATATAGGCAGACAGCTGACATGGTCCTAGGAAGACGGCGATGGAGTGGAAGAGAGCCGTTCCCAGGCGAGCGACGTTGCCTGGATTGCTGCCGAACGTCTGCGCATAAGAGTTTCTAAAGCTTTTCGCAACTGGATAACATCGACTGAACCTGTGGTAGTTTGTTTTTCTATCTTATTGTTCGTCTGTCTCAAAAAATAATACGGTTGTTTCACAAAAAATTATTCATCAAAAACCAAAAACGCGTAAAAATGTAACTTTTTAAAAATAATTATTTTGGGTAATTTTGGGGTTAATGCGCGACCGGAAGATATTAACTGACCAAAACCAAATAAAAACACAATGTTTTAAGGCTATATTAGCAAACGTTACAACTATTGCATTACGAAAACATCTAATCAAAAAAGTTAAACACAAAATCGCAAAAATGATGTTTTTTCATATTTTGTCAAAGTTTAGGTTCTAGGCACGACCGGAAGATATTAATCAATTTCGATAATTTTTTTTCCTCTTTTCTATCCCTCATTTTGTCTTCATAAATATCAACTTTTCCGCGCGAAAAAATTATGAAAACATCTCATTAAAAATTTTTTCAAAAAAAATCGCAAAAAATCGCAGTTTTTTTCATATTTTGTCAAATTTTAGGCCTTATGCGCGATCGGAAGATATCAATGGATTTCGATAATTTTTTTTCCTTCTTTTTGTCTTCACAATTAGCTACTTTTCCGCACTATTACATTACGAAAATATCCAATTCAAAAATTTCAAAAAAAAATCGCGAAAATGAAGTTTTTTCATTTTTTGTCAAACTTTAGGCCTTATGCGCGATCGGAAGATATCAACCGATTTCGATAATTTTTTTTCCTTCTTTTTGTCTTCACAATTCGCAACTTTTCCGCGCTATTACAAATTCGAAATTAAAAAAAGTGTTTTTTCGGCCCACCCTACTGTATTATACTCGAAGGTGGATATCATTTTCAGGGAGATTCGTGAGTCTTCAGGTATTTGTGCGATTTTTTGAAAGTATACTAATGCTTTTATAGAGTAATAACTGATCCTACTTATAAGAGTTTTTTTTTCTTTTTCCTTCATATTTGTCTGTAGAAAAAATGGCTCAGTTTCAATGCATCTCTTCAGACGTCGAGAAAAGTTTGGTTTTCAAATAACAACAACGGAATTTTTTCCTGATATGAATATTTGCATGTTAAGTACGATTGTCTTAGCTAACTTTTTAGTGTTATATCTATTAATGTGCATTAAATTGAACGACTTCAAAATTTAACGCCCTTTTCTCGAACACACAAACTGAAAAATCGTTTAAAATATGCTTTAGTTCTCCTCTGAACCAGTTCTAAAAAGTTGAAACTAACAATCAGATGACATTTATGCAGTTAGAACTACTAAGAGGAAGATGTTGGAGTTAGCTGATAGTTAACTGAAAAGACCACGAACGATAGCTTTAACCCAATTAATTCACATTTTGTTTTGGTATTTTTGCAAATTCTTCTAGCTTTTTTTCCACATTTTTGCTTTTTGTGAGTCTTTAAAACTTACGTTGATATAACTATTGCTCATGTTCTCAATGTTCTTAACCTGCAAAAAAATGAACAGGTGTTTTTACAGTATAATACTGGCAACCGAGGTTCCAATTTAAAACTGTAAAATGCACAGTAATAAACTGCAAAACCAGCAATTCCACAATTTCTTACTGTAAAGTTAGCAGTTTTACAGTTTATTGCCGTAAAATTTAGCTGTATTATACTGCAAAAGCACCAGTATAATATAATGCTGGCAGCAGAGGTTCTAGTTTAAAACTAAAATGTACGGTAATAAACTGTTAAATTAGTAATTTTGCAGTTTATCACTGTAAAATGAGCAATTTTTCAGTTTATTATTGTAAAATGAGCAATTTTGCAGTTTATTACTGTAAAATGAACAATTTTACAGGTTAGAACTGTAAAGGTATCAAACTTAGTTTATTACTGTAAAATTAGCAATTTTTACAGTTTAGTGCTATAAAATTAGCTGTATTATACTGTAAAAACATTCACTTTTTATTGTGTAAGCGTTTGAGTTTTTATAGTTTCGTAACAAAGGATATCATTTCAAGTTCCATAACCAAAAAATAATGACGATATTTCTCATCAACTTCTTTTTCTCAATAAGGCGTTATGGAGAAGAACTTTTACGCTTGTTCGAAGCGCCATTCATATTATTTTCTCATAAAATCGCTCTCTCCTTTGCATTGGAAGTACCGTGAGCAAACTCATCTTCACTCCTTTATTCACCTTGAAACGATAAAACAACCGTTTACGCGGACACCATAAAGCCTGCTACATCGGCCCATCTACTAAACCGAAGACGATAGTTCGGGGTTTTCGGAAACGGGGTTTACGAGTCTTCCAGGGGCGTTTCGTGATTTTATGGGGTGTATTGTTTGAAGAGAAATCGATGTAGCAACTGCCGGACACATAGCAGCTTGAAGGTATGAAAGCGAGTTCCACGAGAGAATGTTGCTAAGAGAATCAAGGTTTTTCACTACTGTATTGTATATGAAGTAAAATAAGAAGAAACAACGGAAAAATTGTTATTCAATAAATACCGGAACAAGCAGTATCCTCGATAAAAATATTCTATTAACGGTTTCATTTGACTTATAGTCAAAGGATAGAATATATCTTCTACACTGTGAAAAATAGATGTTTTTACAGTACAATATAGCTAATTTTACAGTAATAAACTGTAAAATTGCTAATTTTAAACTGGAACCTCTGCTGCCAGTATTAAACTGTAAAAACAACATTTTTTTTTGCAGAGTATCGTTTCTGTCTCTACATTTCTTTATCCATTCTACTATAGAACTCGTCAGTAAAAAACTTTTGAAGGAAAGTTATTATGACTACCCTAACAATAACAAACATTTCGATCGTTTAATTTTAAATGATGCAAAGTTTATCGTGTTTTTTCGAACAAACGAATCATGTTTTCTGAACAATACATTCAGAGAAAAAAAAAAAAAAAAGTTGAAAAAACAGGTACGATAAAGAAAGTTTTATTTTTATGAAAAAGAAAACTTGCCAGTTTTGGCTATAAATGATACATTTGCATAGCAGTCAAATTAAAATTAACTCACTTAATTTAATATTAATTCAATTTGAACACTCCAAAAAGATTTTCAAAAGCAGTTTTCAACCTGAGTGAGAGGGATTCAGGCAAAATCGCTTCACAGTGTAATCTGATCGACCAAGAAGAATAAAAAAAAAACATGTTGACTAAAGTCTCCGTAGTGCATTGCTTATCAATTAAACAATTATTCTTGGAGGGATACCCTTTTTTTAAAAACTTTTAAACAACCATTTGGAGTTTTTGTCGTAGTTTATTTTCGTACCCAAAATAGAAAACTTCTGATAAAATTTCAACTAAAAATAAAACGAAACGGAAAAAAATTGAAAATAAATAAGTAAATAAATAAATGAACCTTGAAAAAAAGGATGTGATGCACAGCACTCAAATGACCCTAAAAAAAAGTTAAAAATTTCAGGAATCTAATAATAGAAATAGAGCTAAAATGGCAGACAATATGAAACATATACTAAAATGGGATACCGGGATAAAAAATGCGTCAAAGAATATCTTACCAAAGTGAAAAAATATATATATAAAACCTAAAAAGCACATAGAAAGAACCAAAAGTCGAGAAAAATATTTTCTTCCAAAGCGCAAAAATCATATAAATGAGCCAAATAGATCTTAATTGGTTGCCAACAAGCAAAGAGAATGAAAAGAATTTTGTTATTTACTCATAACGTACAAGGTTCTTACTGAATGCTAACAAAGTATTTTTTCTTATTACTAATTAAAAAATATATATAAAAAAGCTACTATATTGCGTAAAAGTAAGCAAATTCAAAATTACTGTCAAAAAACAAAACAGCAAAAGTATTTATTCATAACTACTTAGTCAAGTAAAGAATATTGGTAAGGCATTTTTCCATTACTACAAAAAGAAATTTACAATTACTTGTAGTAGTTCTTGTTTTATGCAACTGAAAAAAATGCAGCATGGTTTCAGTTAATTTACCAAAACCGTTACTTTTCCTTCGGTGAGTGTTGTTTTTAAAACTAAATTTCAACTTCGCTATCATTATCTCTGTGTCGAAATTTCAAATCATAAGAATGGAAAAATGGCATTGCTTGTTTTATTTCTTAACGAGTGAGTAGATTAGGGTCCACACACCTGTTTCCTTCCCAAAAGAGAGTTCGAATTAACCGCATAACTTTCCAACAAATAAGGATTTAATTAAGGCATTATCGCCGTGAGAGAACGGGTTTTTCCCATTATATAATTTTTCTAACGCGAAATTTGTTTTCCACTCGAGAAGATTCTTTTGTGGAGTAAATTTTGTTCACTCGAAAACTAAGTGCAGCTTACATGCTTTGCTACTTCTAGATTATTGCTCGTTAGGTAATTTATATGGGAAAAAATCAGTCCAAATTTAATGAGATTAGTTTTGAGGAATTCAAATGTTTACTATGGGTTTGTTTTCTTCAGTTAAAAACACCACTTTTAGTCACTAAAACTGACAGAATGTCAAAAAAAAAAAAAAAAAGCACATTGAACCAGAAAATAGTTTATTTTCCTAAGTGATCTAGTGTAATCACTTAGGATCATTATGTTTTCGCCTTTAAATCAATAAGAAGTCAAAAAATATAATGGTAAGATATGATAAAAAATATATAGTAAAATTATCACATAAATAATGTGTGAAATTGACTTTTAAAATCAGTAAAAACATTGAAAACTTGAAGTAAAATTAATAAATTGATGTGATTTCTACTTGTATTTAATTAGTGTTTGTAATCAATGATAGCAACAGTTTGTGTTTAACAAATTTCGAAGAGAATATTGTAAGCAGCAGGAAGTGTTGCTATTCTCAATCCATATCCATTTCTAATTCCCGCAATATAAATATTGAAGCTCCATGTCGGGAAGGGGGGGGGGAGGCAGTTCTATGCAGCAGGAAACATGTTTCAGTTATATGAAACTGCTATATTTTGAAAATGAAAAAGAGAGAAAAAAAGTTTTTATTTTAAGTATTGTTTTTAATCAGAGAATACAAGAGAGAAAGAAATATAACTTGATTTGAACAGAGTAAAACAGTCAATAGCCTAAGAATGTGCTTTGCAATACGTAATAAACGACCTGAAACAGTTACATTTGCGGCAGGTGAAAAATGGCTAATTCAACACTAAGCTGCGCATATGCGTTGTAAAAATTCCACACACGTACTTCGAAATATCAATGCATTTTTATTCATTGCGAGAAAACGCTATAACAGATGATTTCTTTAGGGATTCTGTAACTCTGAAACACCTGTTGGGGAACCGGGGATACAATTGGATACCGGGGTTTTACCAGTGTGTCAACAGGATTTCTAAAATACGCGCTAGCAGCTACGCGCAATGTAAAGAAAAATATTAGTTTATATGCGAAAAGAAACCTAAAAAGAAGAAGAAATGCTAGTCAAACAAGAACTGTATTTGAAATAATATATTTCACATTCAGTTGTAAATAACGTCAGTTAAACCTTGTGAGTTCCTTGGGGTCATACGTGACCCCAATGCAATTTCTGTTGAAAATATCTTGTTAATCAACCATTTGTTTTTAATGGCATTTTGTGGCTTTTATTCTTCTAGTTTTCTATTCAAAATAATGTTATTATTGTGTTTTAATTTTCCCGAATTGCATTTTTTGCACACAAGACCCTTGGGGTCACTTCCCCAGAATGCCAAAAGAAGAGGACGTTGCAAGTTTTGTCCAAGAGAACTGGACAGAAAATGCATCGAAAAATGTCATAAGTGTTTGAAATTCACTTGCAAAAATCATGTTTTTTCAGGTCTGTAACAGTTGTAAATAAATCTACAGTTATTGTAAGTTTTGCTCTAAAATTTTAGTTTTTAATGCAGAAACTAAATTTTACTTTGATTGTGTCTTTTTATTTTTATTTTTTTTAGCATTAAAAAGTGTGAGAACTTAAATAATGCATGTAACATTCAATAATCATAATAAATTAATTAAAGGAAGCATTGGGGTCGTTTATGACCCCAAGGGTCTTGAGTGTAACTGAAATGAGAGGGACCCACGAGGGTTAATGTAACATGAACCCCGTACAAGAATATATCACGACTTTGGTTTTTGAATAAAATTGCCTCACATCATGTCTTCATCAAGAGATTATTATTATTTTTTTTCAGAATCCATAAACTTCAACATACATGAGGACTGCGTACTATGCGCTTTGCCTCCTTACAAACACAGGACAGATTTACCGCACAGAGAGGCTGAAATAACATCCATGGGCAAGGCGGGATTCGAACCCGCGACCACTTGCTTACGAGGAGAGTACTCTACCTCTAGGCCCACGTGGCCCCCAAGAGATTATTAAAAAATTTTTTTGAATTAACAAGTTCAGAAATATTTATATGTCTACAATTTAGAGTTCAATAGGTGTTTCACGGTTCTCCATTCATTTACTTCCGAACCATAATATTAAGTAACTTGCACCATTTTCAACCAAATGAAGATTTAATTAACGAATCATCACAAGTTGAGAAATAATTTTTCTCAAAGAACAATTTTTCTGAGACACAGAAGTTTATCTTCTCTCTACTCTAGCCTTTGATATTCAATTAATCCTATTCGTTAGAGTTTGAAACTTGCTCTACCGGTCACACAATTTGTCACCTTTTGGTTCTTAAATATTTCTTCAGGAACGTTTAAAACTTGTTTAAAAGAAGAGCACATTGAAGTAGAGAGTATTCCAAACAATGAAGGATTTGCACACCATTTTATAGCTACGAATTTATAAAAGCAAGTTTATTGTTCTTGCGAAAGTAGTACAAACTTTGTCGATAAATTTAAATTGCACTTATCGTTGTTGATAATTAGCTCTGATTATTCTATGAGAATCAAAGAAGAAATCAGTACATTACAAGTTAAGCACCACAAAAAGATACCACATAACGCACGTGCTTTAAATGTTTTTATAAAAATTCGTGACAGATATGTATTACAAGTTTCTGTAAAAACCCAGACGACAATTTAGATTTGTAGATTTTATTATATTCTCGTACATTGGCATGTGGGGAGCTAAAATTATCAGTTTAAGAATGAAGTATAAAGAGTTATTTTACCCTTTTGTAATATTTTACTCTTATTTATCTATTCCTTTGTAAAATATATTATAAATATTCTTGTAAAATTAGTAAAGCATCCTTCTTTCGGTAACATGTTGGTATATGTTGCAATTGAACCAAATTACTGAATATAGTTTCAAATTTGATCAAACAGGAAAAAAAATCTAATTAAGTTTTTTAAACTTCTTTTCTTGTCCTTATAATCAGCCAAACAATTACTTTTGTAATTTCTAGAACAACTTTTGTGGAGATTAACCTATCACCCATGTCATTTTACTATTAATTTCATCCAAGCAACTTGCGACTTTAAACTCTTTACCATACACTTTCACTGGGAAATCTGTTCTAACATTCAGCATCAGTGTTATTAAATTGCCTTCCCTGAATATTGTGACAGCAGCTTCAGCATCCAGCTGATTCCACCAAGCCCTTGATGACGTATCCGGCTTTTGGTGCAGGAATCGTGAAATGGGGCGTGACGTTCCGGACAGCTGATCGATGACGTCGTTACTGCGTCAGAGATCCTGGTGGTGTTTACACGCCATTTACAGTGACAGATGACAGAGTTGGAATCCGTTATCTTTTAACCGAGCAACAGTAATAGGTAATGCCTATTTAAATGTGCAAAGGCAAGATAAAAATGTACGTTGTTCTTTAGAAAATATTAAATGGTTGGTCTGCTTGGAAAATAAGTGCCAAACAGAAAGATAAATGAAGAAAACCTTTTTAAGAATGTAACAAAAGAGCTTTTTAAATTACGTATTATCCATTAGTTAATGAATTGGAAAACTTAAAAGTTGTTAATATGTATTAAATTGTTGATAGACAAAATATTTTGTAAGGTAATATTTCTCCATTTCATTTCGTTAAAAGAAATACATTTGTTTATTTTTAAAAATTTAGCTTCTCATATGTATATATAAATATTTTAATTAGAGGTGGGCCGAAGCTTCGGCCCGTTTCATCGAATTTTCGGTCTGGCCGAAGAATGAGGTGTGATTCGGCCGCTTTGGCATTTAATAATTTATGTTGTGAATTTTCATTTTACAAGTGTAATTCAAAAAATATTGTTCTTTTAGCTATACGGGTCATTTTCAAAATTTGCTTACATTTGCTGTCCGGAGGTTAAAAAGACGATTTTGAAGCAGAACTTATATTTTAAATTCAATACGAACAATTATTTTCTGCTAGAAATACCCCCCAAAAATTCTGTCACTCAAAAAAATATTGAAATTTATTTATTTATTTTTATATAAGTCTTTAAAAATGAGAATCAAGGCAAAAACGCTTGTCCATTTCCAATTTTCACAAGTTCGACTATTTTTTTTATAATCTTAATTGAATAAAAAGTATATGCAACAAATTATTTTTATATATTGACTATTAGTATATGATATTCATGATAAATACTGACAATAATAATTTTTTTCATTAAGAAATGTATGAATATACTTTGTCCGGTAGTTCTTGTCAAGTCCGTTACCCTAAGATTATTTTAGCTAAAAAAGGTATTTTTTGCAGTCAGAAATTGCTGAAAAATTAACAGTAGGTAAAACTTCCCGCCCGTACAAAGAAATTCTTCATAAATATACTATTGGGTATTTTTCGCCATTAATTTTTTTAGAAAGGTAAGATCATAGGAAGTAGGAAAAAATTACTTTTGTCAATCTGGCTACGCGACTGGCTTATAAGGAGGGCTGCACGTGGAATGCTAGAAAACATCACATTTTCATAGACTGCAAAACTTCATATGTAAATATAAACCCTCTTATATTTTAAACCTAAGAGTGGTGTGTTTCAATTATGCATATATCTGAACAACATAATACCAAATTAGAATTTATATTTTTTAAAAATTGTGTCATAAAATGAAGAATTCTGAAAAATGCCATAGGAAAAAAATTTGCGGGGTGTATCGGAACACTTGGTTCCATTTTTCCAATTCAAACTTATGAAAAGGAAACTGTTTGAAAAATCAAGATTCTAACCTCAATTCTTTTAGTCAAGACAAGAACAAGGATTTATTACTGTTTATCTCTTCTCGTGAGCAACTAGATCATAGAATGACATAAAGTTGCAGATTTAAAAAGATTTTTGCTTCAGGAGATTTCTTTTTTACCTAAAATACATGGGGGAAAGACATACAGACTTTATGTAGCAAAAGTCCAGCACACAGACAATGATGAATAAGTGGAAAAATCTTTCAGGACAACCCCCAAAACCCAGAGATTTTAAGAAATTAAAGAAAAGGCAGAGTTCATCCCAGAAGATGTTATGAAAAAACTTAGGCCAAGCCACAACTGCTAGTTTTAAGGACAAGCACATATTTGTGGACGATATGAGTGACTTCAATTTATGTTATAGCTTTGTACATTCAAAAGCATTTCTTAAAATTAATTTTAATTTTTCATAAGTTCGAAATCATTTTAAAATTTGACAAACCATAAACGTTTACTAGTGCAGAAAATAAATTTTTATTTGACAATAACTATCTGTTCTTATTCTCCCCCCTCAATATAACTCATGTTTCTGATACCTATTACAGATTAAATTGAAAAAAATAAAAATGTTAACATGTGTTTCGATTGACCCCTATCAGCGGGGTGATTCGGAACACTCCTAAGTTCATATTTTCATAAATAATAACTGTTCGAAATTTTTTTTCTTTACTTGGAATATCTAAAGTAAAGCAATTCCGAAGTTTTCACCCAAAAAAATCAAATTATTTAAAAAATCTTTTAACTACTTTTTTACTCTTAAAGGTGATAAGTGTTCCGATTCACCCCATTTTACGGTATTGTTTTTAACTTTCTGTAAGACAAATACGCTCATAATATATCATAATAACGGAAGCAACATTTAGATTAAAAACTATTTTATTTGGAGCGTTTAACGTTACAATTGTTGATATAAATATTCACGGTAAATATCAATTTCTCATAAAACTTGGTTAAAACTATCAGTTTTGATTCAGTACTGCATTTACATTGTGTATAGAATTTAGCGTTAGATATTACAATTACTTCTGAACATTTTTTGAGATGCTACATTTCTTGAGATGATTCGATGTGTTTTTTTTAAAACCATCTTTGCAATTGGTCCAGATTTGTGAGTTATATTTATCGTGTACAGGGCAGCAAAAAGTGGAGAACTGAGCAAGAGAGAGAAAGAGCTTTAAAGTCATAGGGAAGCAGTCAATTTTCTGTTCAACGTGGGTATCCGACCTTTCATCAAAATAGTCATCAGTAGTGAAGAGTCGTTCTGGTAAAAAGAAACTGCCACTGTCCACGATTAGGTCGTCTTAGGTGACTTGTCGCCCTCATAGTCTGTGGAGTTAGCGACAAAAACAGCCCAAATATTTCACTTCCGGATACCAGTGTGAAATTTGGTACAGAGCTTAGGTACATATATAAGAACAAAAAACCGCCGGGAGACACTTGATCAGGGGTCATGAACTCCCGTGATGACGTCATCAAGATGGCCGCTTTTACAGGTAAATACGTTCGTTTAATTGCTTAAACTCCATCATAGATTAAAATATTGCAAAACTCAAAGGTATCATCTGAAAGCTCTTTAAAATAGCTATTTAGAGATATTTAATTTTTCTTTCTGAGGTCAAGGGCTCACTTGTAATGACGTCCTCAAAATGGCCACTTTTAAAGGTAAATACGTTTGTTTAACCCCCCCTAAAACTCCATCATAGATTTAAATATTTCAAAACTCAACTATATCATCTGAAAGCGCTTTAAAAGATCTATTTAGAACAGGGGTGGCCAACCTTTTTAGGGAGAGTGCCACTATCTGGAGAGAAAAAGCTCACCGTGCCACAATGTATTTTTCCAACAAACTGATTTTTTTTTAAGTTAAAAATAAATTTTTATGTTGGCTGACTGTGTAATTTTTACTCAAATGAAACATTTTTTCTTGTAAATCTGAGGCAATTGAAATCTAAATGATAATAAAGATATTAGAAGTCCAAACTTAAGAGTTATCGTTAATACACACTTTCATAGGTTCTGTCAGTTGGCTTACGCTTAAAGAAAAAACAAATAACATCAAACATTCTACTCTAAAAAATTAAACAGTCTGTACTTAATGTGAATTGTGAGTCTGTATCTTTTTTACCTAGTCTTTAATTTTAGGATTAGTTCTTAAGAATCCTAAGAAGTTGAACGTTTTAAAAGCTATCAATTAATATTCAACGGTATTTTGATTTTTCTACATTCATAACGAAAAATATTTGTTTAGAAGCGTATTTTGAACTAAATCTACAACAGCATCAGACGGTTAAAGTGTGTAAATGTGAAAAAAAAATTGTTGGTACAAATTTCCAACTTTCTGTATAACGTAGATGACTTTCTGTTGAAGTAAGCTCTTATATTTGATTACCGATGCAAAAGGTCAATAATTCCGATTTGGATTTTAGAAGGGAAACAAGTAGTGTCTTGCAGAGAAATAGACAAAGAATTTGAAAGGATCAGCATTTTTTTTTATGATCCTGAAAATCATCAAACCTAACACTGAATGAATACTTAATATAGGAGTAAAATTTTCTCCATATAGCAATGAAAATTTATTGAATTTGTTTTGATACTTTCAGTGATAAATTTAATGTTTTATTTTCTTCTCCAAATTAGAAAGAAACTGAAGTTTCATCATAAAAGAATGTAGATGGCCTATACTGGTTTAGGAAACTTTTCTTGTACTATCTTAAATTTAAATTACTTAAACGCCGGATAATAAGAGATGACATAGCTAAATTGATTTGCTATTTTTCATTCCTAAGTAGCAAGTCCTCATTGCTTTCCTTCCAAACATTTTTAAAAACACTCCCTAAAATTCTAAAATCTTATGACTATTTATCCTTTGGATAGCTATTGCACATTTCAATGAAGGAGTAACTTGCCATGCTCTCCTCTTTCTCCTGGGAAAAGTTCACAAAGCATTCATAGCTCTTATTCGTAGTTTGTTAATACGGTGAACTCTACAGGGTCACCAGCAGAGAAAAAGTCTCATTCTTTGGCAATGAGTTTGTGATAAATAATTCGATGATACTTTTGAAGTTTTTTTCCCAAATTATTTTCAAGTAATGTAACAAAAACAATTTAAGGATCTTCATTTGTGCAACCATATACCGAATTTTGTCCAATCTGGTTTCTTAATTTTAGTTGCAGAGTAAACTTTGTTATAAAATTTCATCACCCGTAGCTGAAACTGTTGCAGATCAAAAATCCATTCTGCAACATCGAAAGTTTCATTCGTGTCAAACACAAATATGCTCTGCAAAGCATTGTCTGTAGCGTCTCAGCTTTTGTTGGATGTCCAAATCTAACGTTAAGTACTTTGCAATATTGTAGTTCAGACAATTTAAAAGCCAACCTCCTGACACTTAATCGTCACAATATCATTATATTTATCAGTTTAAGGGATTTAGTTTTTATCAATATTTTTGAGATCGACATTTTTTCCTCAATTTTGGAATTTTTTCAAAAAGTCTTCGCGTGCCACTGTTACTGCTCTGCCGTGCCACATTGTGGCACGCGTGCCGCGGGTTGGCCACCACTGATTTAGAAAGATTTAATTTTTCTTTCTGGGGTCAAGGGCTCACCTGTGATGACGTCATCAAAATGGCCGCTTTTACAAGTAAATACGTTCGTTTAACTGCTTAAAACTCCATCATAGATACAAATATTGCAAAACTCAAATATATCATCTGAAAGCTCTTTAAAAGAGCTATTTAGAAAGATTTAATTTTTCTTTCTGAGGTCAAGGTCCCACCATGTACTGATGTCATCAAAATGGCCGCTTTTACAGGTAAATACGTTTGTTTAACTCCCCCTAAAACTCCATCATAGATTCAAATATTGCAAAACTCAAATATATCATTTAAAAGCTCTCTAAAAGTAGAAAGATTTAATTTTTGTTTCTAAGGTCAAGGGCCCACCTGTGATGACGTCATTTGAGGCCATTTTGATGACGTCATTACAGGTGGGACCTTGACCTCAGAAAGAAGAATTAAATTTTTCTAAATAGCTCTTTTAAAGAGCTTTCAGATGATATATTTGAGTTTTGCAACATTTGAATCTATGATGGAGTTTTAGGGGGAGTTAAACAAACGTATTTACCTGCAAAAGCGGCCATTTTGATGACGTCATTACAGGTGGGCCCTTGATCTTAGAAAGAAAAATTCAATCTTTCTAGATAGCTCTTTTAAAGAGCTTTTAGATGATATAGTTGAGTTTTGCAATAGTTGAATCTATGGTGGAGTTTTAGGGGGAGTTAAACAAACGTATTTACATGTAAAAGCGGCCATTTTGATGACGTCATCACAGGTGTTCCCTTGACCTTAGAAAGAAAAATTAAATCTTTCTGAATAGCTCTTTTAAAGAGCTTTCAGATGATATATCTGAGCGTTGTAATAGTTGAATCTATGATGGAGTTTTGGGGGGAGTTAAACAAACGTATTTACCTGTAAAAGCGGCCATTTAATGACGTCATCACAGGTGGGCCCTTGACCTTAGAAAGAAAAATAAATTTTTTCCAGATAGCTCTTTTAAAGAGCTTTCAGATAATATATTTGAGTTTTGCAATATTTGAATCTATGATGGAGTTTTAGGGGGAGTCAAACAAACGTATTTACCTGTAAAAGCGGCCATTTTGATGACGTCATCACAGGTGGGAACTTGACCTTAGAAAGAAAAAATAAGTCTTTCTAAATAGTTCTTTTAAAGAGCTTTCAGATGATGCATTTGAGTTTTGCAATATTGGAATCTATGATGGAGTTTTAAGCAGTTAAACGAACGTATTGACCTACAAAAGCGGCCATTTTGATGACGTCATCACAGGTGAACCCTTGACCTCAGAAAGAAAAATTATATCTTTATAAATAGATCGTTTAAAGCGCTTTCAGATGATATAGTTGAGTTTTGAAATATTTAAATATATGATGGAATTTTAGGGGGAGATAAACAAACGTATTTACCTTTAAAAGCGGCCATTTTGATGACGTCATTACAGGTGGGCCCTTGACCTCAGAAAGAAAAATTAAATATTTCTAAATAGCTCTTTTAAAGAGCTTTCAGATGATGTATTTGAGTTTTGCAATATTTTAATCTATGATGGAGTTTAAGCAATTAAACGAACGTATTTACCTGCAAAAGCGGCCATTTTGATGACGTCATCAAAGGTGAACCCTTGACCTCAAAAAGAAAAATTATATCTTTATAAATAGATCTTTTAAAGCGCTTTTAGATGATATAGTTCAGTTTTGAAATCTTTAAATATATGAGGGAATTTTAGGGGGAGTTAAACAAACGTATTTACCTATAAAATTGGCCATTTTGATGACGTCATTACAGATGGGCCCTTGACCTCAGAAAGAAAAATTAATTTTTTCTAAATAGCTCTTTTAAAGAGCTTTCAGATGATATATTTGAGTTTTGCAATATTTGAATCTATGATGGAGTTTTAGGGGGAGTTAAACAAACGTATTTACCTGTAAAAGCGGCCATTTTGATGACGTCATTACAGGTGAGAACTTGACCTCAGAAAGAAAAATTAAATCTTTCTAAATAGCTCTTTTAAAGAGCTTTCAGATGATATGTTTGAGTTTTGCAATATTTCAATCTATGATGCAGTTTTAAGCAGTTAAACGAACGTATTTACCTGTAAAAGCGGCCATTTTGATGACGTCATCACGGAATGACCTTGACCTCCGATCAAGTGTCTCCCGGCGTTTTTTTGTCCTCCTATGTGAATTTAAGCCCCACATAAAATTTCAGACTGGTATCCGGAAGTGAAATATGTTTGCACTAACTCCACGGACTATCAGTGATTAGGAAAGACAGTTGTCCTTTTTGGTAGTCACTTTTGATAGGCATTTTCGGTAGTCACTTTTGATACTCAATTTTGGTAGTCCCTTTTGGTAGACACTTTTGGTGATCCCTTTTGATAGTCACTTTTGGTAGTCATTTTTGGTTGTCACATTTGGTAGTCATTTTTGGTTGTCACTTTTGGTAGTCACTTTTGATAGTCACTTTCGGTAGTCCCTTTTGGTTGACACTTTTGGTAATCCCTTTTGGTAGTCATTTTTAGCAGTCACTTTTGGTAGTCACTTTGGTAGTCAATTTCGGTAGTCATTTTTGGTAGTAACTTTTAAATTAGTATGTTTCTTAGCAGTTACAATAAATATATATCCCTAACAAAATAAGTAAGAACACTGTATACAGTCATAACTGGTCCATTCCAATTTTTGGATATCGATAAATAATAAATTTTCATACAAAGCCATCTTTTTATCAAGCAACATTAAAAATCTCTAAGTTCTTCAAAATACCGCTTTTTTTGGGAAACAAATACACAAAGGCATCAACTAGATAAAAAAGAAAAATATATACAGCTAAGACAAAATCAGTAAAAACTATGTACAATATATACAGTTATCAATATACTTTCTTAAAATGTTTATTTGGTCACCGCTGGCTTTCGTGGCGGTTTTGGTGGGGGAGTTTGTGTCGCCATATCATTTTTGACAGTGATTGTCTTACGTAAAAGTACAATGACGTATTTCTGTTCCGTCATTTGCGTGGCCACGTGTTTTTGGTTGTGACCCGGCTTCATGTGAAGCATTTTGATGTATTTTCTCCCCAAATCCAATACGTGAATTAACAGCAATGTTGAGACGCTGTACAAAAATCCGGAGACATCTTCATAGCCGATGTAGTTAGAGAGTTTTGCTCCAAGAAAACAATAAAAAGTGAGGGTAAGAAATGCAGAAGTCATCCTCGTCATCTTCAGTAGTTTGAAAACGTAACACAAATCAAAAAGAAAGTACAATATTTTTAACATCAATCTCAAGAACTTTTAATAAAATGAATATACAAATTTTTATTCAGTTTATCAATATTGTTAAGTCTCCAATTGTTGCTGCTAATAAAAACGCATTGTTAAGCAAGTCCAGTGTTTACGTAAAATATATTTAAGGGTCCACCTTCGCTAAATTGGCGATTTTTGTTTGACGCCAATCCTATTCGCGCGGAACTAAGCCAATAACAATAACTAATAATAATAACTAATAATAATAACTCGACTAACTGAATAAGTAACTAAATACAAACGTTGCCATAAATAAAATAACGGTAAATTCCTACTTTAGGGTAAGGGTTTGGCGATTTTTTTCAGACTGTGGGCAGAATTGATAAATGGTTGCCAGAAAATCATAAATCTAAATTAGAAACCATAAATCTAATGGTTGCCAGATTTAATAATTTATCGCCGGACCTTAAACTAGGATTCATCCAAAATGATTTTACCCAGCTGGGTCATAAAAAATTGACGAGAATAGCAGGGCACCCTTAAAAATAGGCGAACCTTTATGACAAGGCGCAGAGATTCACTCGATATGCAGATTTGCTTTTTCAGCTGAAAGAGTTATGAAACGGAGAAGATGAATGCAAAATAAATTTGACCTGTGGGATACACGGATAATAAATTTTAATTGATAGTATCCGCTTTAACGTGATATGGCTCATAACAGACAAAAGCTCGATTTTAATTCCTCAGACTTACACTAAATAAACTTTTAGAATGAGATTGTGTAATAAAATAATTTTGGCAAAAAATAGAACCGACTTCAGTTGGAAATTGCTCTAAAAAGTAAAAAATAATTTTTGTCTTTGAACATCATCGAAACTACTTTTAAACATAAGTTTTGAAGTCGGCGCAAAAACGATAGGTAAAATGTTATTTAACCATATGTTGCCAACATTTTTCAGAGAAACCATTGAAAATTAAAAGCAGAATATTTGTACCATAACACGAATGTGTGGTAATGAATGAAATGTATGCAATGCTCTAAAGACCTGATCCATTAAAATTTATATAGTTGAATTGTAGTTGAGTATGATCCTATACATTGTTTTTGCGCCGACTTCAAAACTTATGTTTAAAAGAAGTTACGATGGTGTCCAAAGAAAAAAAATATTTTTTACTTTTTAGAGCAATTTCCAACTGAAGTCGGTTCTATTTTTTTCCAAAATTATTTTATTTTATTCTTTTTAGTGTAAGTGTACTCTTGAAATAAGGTAATGTTTCCATTACGAAACTTCACCTAATTTTCTTAAGTAAATGCTCCATAAAATAAACTGAAAAAAAAAAGGAAGAAACTATCAACGCGTCTAAAATTTTAAACGATTGACACTAAAAATAATCTTTGTTATTCTCTGGTATTTATTTGTGTACTAGCTTAATCAAAGCCATTTAAATATCAACGGCTTTTCAACTAATTTATATTTCAAAGCAATTCTAGTTTCTCGTTGTTCATAAGATTTT
>JAXGGA010010447.1:7500-46792 GCA_038373865.1 Uloborus plumipes | reverse complement strand
GTTAGTAAATTTTTCGTTGAAAATAGCGATCATAAGCTATACTTAATTTAAACCAGAATGACAAATGAAGCAATGAAATTAAGTGAAACACTCAATAAGGAACCAACTGATTCAAAAAACGAAGGTGGAGTAATGAATAAATTATATTTAAAAATATTAAGAACATCTTGTGAAAAACTATTTCAATGTACAAGAAAAAAAAGTACAAGTATCATATCATGATCAATTATTTTCTTTCTTTTTTTTTTTTTTTTTTGTTGCTCCTTATTTTGTGTTTTTTCTTACTGCTGCTGACTCCAATAAGAAAAATATTTTAAAACCGTATTTATTCAAAAAAAAAAGAAAAAAAAAACGAATTATTCACTCAGGTCACCACCTAACGATCTACTATACAAATAGAATTAAAGAAAATCACAGGGGTACTCACTTAGAACAACGCTGTTGGCTTGTCTCACCTTACATTTAAGAAGGGGTAAGTGCGAACCCTGGCTTAAACACAGACTTATTAATGTATTAAATCAAAATAAACTATGTAGACTATAAGTGATTATTACTAAATAAAAACAACTTTACATTTGCTCACTTGGTCTTATTAAAAGGACAGAGGAAGAATCACAGACACAACTCTCTCAATCTTCAAATCTCAGTTGTTCGCGAGACACGTGGGATATCACTGATTGCGTTTCATACATGCAAACAAGTGCTGATCTCTAGTATTAGGTATTATCCCCAGGCAACTACCTAACATATTTAATATGTGCAATGAGTTACCGCCCGTAAGATAGGGCTAAGGCAGAACTGTAGCAAATGCACCCACAGCTCGATCATAGCATCCTAAGACTGCAGTTTCGCCCTTATTATGGGCTCCTCAGTTAGGAATAGCCAACGATCGAGCCGGAGGCAAAAATCCTCTTATTGTAGCTAAGATAGCCAACAAACTGTTAGATAAAGTGAATTTATCTTACCAGCAAGCGTCCGCAAACTATGGTGCGGCTCAACTCGAAATTTGAAGGCTAAAGCTGGGTAATGTGCAATGAGTTACCGCCCGTAAGCCGGGGCTAAGGCAGAACTGTAGCAAATGCACCAACAGCTCGATCGTAGCATCCTAAGACTGCAGTTTCGCCCTTATTATGGGCTCCTCAGTTAGGAATAGCCAATGATCGAGCCGGAGGCAAAAATCCTCTTATTGTAGCTAAGATAGCCAACAAACTGATAGATAAAGTGAATTTATCTTACCAGCGAGCGTCCGCAAACTATGGTGCGGCTCAACTCGAAATTTGAAGGCTAAAGCTGGGTAATGTGCAATGAGTTACCGCCCGTAAGCCAGGGCTAAGGCAGAACTGTAGCAAATGCACCCACAGCTCGATCATAGCATCCTAAGACTGCAGTTTCGCCCTTATTATGGGCTCCTCAGTTAGGAATAGCCAATCATCGAGCCGGAGGCAAAAATCCTCTTATTGTAGCTAAGATAGCCAACAAACTGGTAGATAAAGTGAATTTATCTTACCAGCGAGCGTCCGCGAACTATGGTGCGGCTCAACTCGAAATTTGAAGGCTAAAGCTGGGTAATGTGCAATGAGTTACCGCCCGTAAGCCAGGGCTAAGGCAGAACTGTAGCAAATGCACCCACAGCTCGATCATAGTATCCTAAGACTGCAGTTTCGCCCTTATTATGGGCTCCTCAGTTAGGAATAGCTAGTGATCGAGCCGGAGGCAAAAATCCTCTTATTGTAGCTAAGATAGCCAACAAACTGGTAGATAAAGTGAATTTATCTTACCAGCGAGCGTCCGCAAACTATGGTGCGGCTCAACTCGAAATTTGAAGGCTAAAGCTGGGTAATGTGCAATGAGTTACCGCCCGTAAGCCAGGGCTACGGCAGAACTGTAGCAAATGCACCCACAGCTCGATCATAGCATCCTAAGACTGCAGTTTCGCCCTTATTATGGGCTCCTCAGTTAGGAATAGCCAATGATCGAGCCGGAGGCAAAAATCCTCTTATTGTAGCTAAGATAGCCAACAAACTGGTAGATAAAGTGAACTGAGGAGCCCTAACTGAGGAGCCCATAATAAGGGCGAAACTGCAGTCTTAGGATGCTATGATCGAGCTGTGGGTGCATTTGCTACAGTTCTGCCTTAGCCCTGGCTTACGGGCGGTAACTCATTGCACATTACCCAGCTTTAGCCTTCAAATTTCGAGTTGAGCCGCACCATAGTTTGCGGACGCTCGCTGGTAAGATAAACTAGGTGACCCGTGCAGAATTCCGCAAAAAAAAAAAAAAAAAAAAATGTAAAATCTTGTACGTTTGCACGACATCGCCATCAACTGCCGTCGTTCTGACAACTTTTCAAAGAGATCAAAAACACGTTCACTTTTACAACTACTACAAAAGTGATACCCTATATTAAAATCAAATATCCAAGGCTACTACTAAACTAAATACTAACGTTATCGCAAAACTACCATAGTTATTTTGAAACAATAAAAGTTACAATTAAGGTTTACCGAGCTAAGCCTTGGCTTGAAATGTCGCATTTAAAATTGATTTGAACAACAATGGTATAACGATTTTAACAGTTGAGCAAAAAATTTAACTTTTTCAAACTTCAACCGCTTATAAGTCGCTTAAACGTGGATTTTCGAGATTCTCGTTACGCGACGTTAGCGGAGAAACGTTCTAAAGAACGCATTTTTTTTAATCTTTCGAATGAAATCAAAATGGAGACGATACGACAATTTTTTCGCTAGATAGAGTCAATTTTGTGCCCAAAAATTGAAGTTCGAATAAAAAACGAACCGACACTTTTTAGAGGGTGGGTCTAATTTTCGTCAATAGCCCGCGGGATAAGCTTCAAAATCATAAATTTTCATGCAATTCGATAAAGAAATGAGCGAGTTTCGACCGGGTATAGGATTCGGCTTAGAGAAATAATATATGGAGATTCACTTTATCTACCAGTTTGTTGGCTATCTTAGCTACAATAAGAGTATTTTTGCCTCCGGCTCGATCATTGACTATTCCTAACTGAGGAGCCCATAATAAGGGCGAAACTGCAGTCTTAGGATGCTATGATCGAGCTGTGGGTGCATTTGCTACATATTTAATATGTGCCAGAAGTTTTTTTCCTGCTCATATTCACATAATTTAAGGTGGACGCACTTACCCCGCTAGGTAGGGAAAGTGCGTACCTTAGAATAGGTGTCATAAACCAGGTCACAAAACCCATACTTATGGTTTATTTGACATATTATATGCTTGGAAACCTTAGTAAAGGATTTGGAAAGAAAACTACAAAAAAAATTTTGAGTGTACAAGATTTTTTAACAGAGCAGCATCCTTGAGAATATGAACTTTGAAAAAAAGGGTACGCACTTACCAGAACTCACCCTACTATATTTTAATTGAACCACTAATAAAATTAATATTTTTTTTTTTACTTTTGTATAAAGCAGAAAAGGTTGTAAAGGAGAAAGACAACAAAAATGTTACATCATGCTATGAAGTTCAAAACCATAAAAGAACCATCAAGAAAACCAGAACTACAAAATGCAAAAGGAATCAAACAAAACAGTGATAATATAGTGTTGCTATGCAGCAGAATGAAACTTCTTTTTACCTCAAATGATTGAACTAGTTCTCCTAAGCCAGGAGAGTGCTATGAAAACACGGTTCCAAACTAGAGAACCGTTATTATTTAAATAACTTAATAGATATAAATATTATTATTTGACATATTTATAGATGCATAATTTAGCACTACAAATTTACTGTTTGGAATGTTAAAAATTAAGTACATTTGAGAAACAGATTCAGACACTTTCAGGTTATTAGAAGTTTTTCTAGGAAAATTTCAATGAGTTAGTTTCCATATGAGTGAGGAAATATATTTGTAACATTGTTAAAATTGTATTGTAGATAAAAATGACAACTTTGAATGTAAAAAATATCTTGAAAATCAAAAAATATACAACAACGCAAATTCAATGTTTTTTTGTTTTTTTTTTTTTTTTTTTTTTTTTTGAATTCAATAAATCATCACCGTAAAAAAAGGAGAACTAAGGTGCGAAAGACCCGCAGATAATCCGAACCACAAATAATCAGATCACCGATAATCGGAAGTTTACTGTATTTATATATCCATACTGTCAACGAATACAATTTTAAAATTTTAAATTTTGCAGAAAACAAAATTGTAACAGCCATTAATGTGTTCAACGAATGCCACAACGCAGAATAAGAAGCATTTGTGCAACAAAAATTATTTAAACAATCGGTGATAGATACTAATAATTTTTTCCGTGTAATTCGCTTCTATCGCGTGTCATTACGAAACCCCTTTTTTTTAAATTTATTGTCACTTCCAAGAAACTTCTTAGATCTAGCGCAGCATAAAACACAACTAAAAGATACGTAAGTAGTTGCGAGAAGTTTCATTTCTATCAGTTGACGCTCGCTTAATCTGTAGCTAGAAACTTTCTGATGACTTTTGTTTAGAAAAAATGGAAACTCGGCGCAAATGTTTCTTTTGTCTAAGGATGATGTTTTTATAAGGAAAGATTTCCGCAAAAACAGTTAACGAGATCTTAGAATTGATATTGTCAAACAAAAATTAGATAAAAGTTCTTATTACACTAATGAAACAAAGTTGAAATTGCTGATAAAATAAAGACAGCTGCTTGGGTATAAGTCATCTAGCAGTAAAAAAAAGAGAAAGAAAAATATATATTTTTACAATCTCGTCTAACTAAACTTTTAATTTGGAATTGGAAAAATAATAATAATAATGCAGAAATATGTATAACATTGAATCAGTAAAGCTCAACAATTATTTTTTCACCCACATTATAGGCATACTAATGTTGTAAGAATTGTATAATTTTTATCATTTTAAATTTTAAAACATAAAACTCTATTCCGAGCTTGTTTTTTTAGGTGAAATTCAAGAAGGTATTACTAGCAACCAATTTTGTTACCTTTCATAAATACGCTTTGCTTACATTGAATCATGTAGTAGGGGAACATCGTATTGAATCATGTAGGAAAACCCGAATTGGAACTTAATACTAAGTAAAAAATATGTTTTATAGACAAAAAAAAATAAAAATTAGGAACATTGTAAATTTTTCTATGAACTCATTGCAAACTAGTCGTCAATTTTCCTTATTCTCAATGCAGCTGACTTTTGGATATTATTCTAACACTATAAAGAAATCGTATAAGAGATTAAATAATTATACAAACAAGACATTAAAAAAACAACATAAAAAAGTATCCAGCATCTGGCATTTATTTGAATTTTGACATCTTGAAACCTTGTTTTTCACAATCGGGAGTTGCAAAAGGACCCTATTAGGTTTCCTGTTTCTAAAAGAGGAGTGGAATACTAAAAGAGGAGAATTTCGCACCCGTCATATTCTAGATGTTAATTTTCTACATTAGGTAACATACTCTTAAACCTATGAGTGGCCCAGCAAAATAATAATGCTAACATGCGCCTAGCATCCATCAGTATTCATATTTTAAAAAAATGAATTGAGTTACTTATTGCTTAAGAAGCAAAGCAACCAGTTGCCAACACAATATATTTACGAGTTTAAACTGTGTTCTCTAACCAAAGAGAAACAAATCAGACTTAAGAGAAAAGAAAGAAGTACTATAAACACATTCTGATTTTTTTTCTTTTTTTTTTTTTTCAAAAATTGAAGACATCAACTATTATACCCTGAGTAACCAGAGCTGGCGGCTCAAAGTAAAATTAATTTCCCACTTTCCGCTCTTATCTCCTGATGGTTGTCTCAGTCACGGCGCTATGGACTTTTCCCCACTTAGCTTTTGCAACAATGGTTAAATGCAAACGGTTACAATTGCTTTGTGCGTAAACTATTATTCAATTGAAAAATCAATTTTTGCACAACCAATAAAGCACAACTTTTTCTTAGAAATGTTTGCTTTATTTATGTATGACTAGATTTGTAAGAAAACGTTGAGAGCTAACTGAGACATGAGGATATAAATAAAAGCGTAAGCCTAATTCGATAAACAAAAAATAAATGAAACTAGCTGCATCGCCCGGCGTTGCACGGGCTTTAATGCAGTGAAGGCAGTTTGAGAAAACTACTCGCCGCCAAGGCGGCTCGCCTTTAAAGTAGTGAGGAAAGTTTAAACAGGCTACTCGCCGTCAAGGCGACTCGCCTTTACAGCAGCGAGGATAGTTTCAACAAACTACTCCCCGCTAAAGCGGCTCGCTAAAAAGCAATCCTGTATCAAAAAGTCAATCGAATTATTTGCACATGCTTCCTTAAAAATAAAGACGATGTCAAGTAGCGCATACTTAGCACTCTCCCTAAATAACAAATAAAATTCCTTACCAAAAACAATTATTTCCAAACCGCTTTTTTCTTGTAAAATTAATTGCAAAATTCTAAACGATAAAGTTGTTTTAATATTTGGATCGCAGCCAAAAAAGTCCCTTCTAAAAACAGCAATTGTAATTTTATTTAAAACCACATTTTCAAAATGGTACCTGAGAAAAAATATAAGTCATTAATTAGAATAAAAACAATTGTTAGAACTTTGTTGTAACACGTATTTGAAATGACAACGGAAAAAAACAACTCTTTAATTTTAAAAAGTTCAGTAATTTAATTAACGTTTTTATTCAAAATGGCAACGGTGAGAAATAAATGTCTTGGAATTTAAATAGTTCAATAATTTAATTAACGTTTTAATTCAAAATGGCAACGGAAAGAAATAAAAGTCTTGGAATTTTAAATAGTTCAAGAAATTTAATTAAAGTTTTAATTCAAAATGGCAACGGAAAGAAATAAAAGTCTTGGAATTTTAAATAGTTCAAGAAATTTAATTAAAGTTTTAATTCAAAATGGCAACGAAAAGGAATAAATGTCTTGAAATTAAAAAAAAGCAAAAATTTAATTAACGTTGAAATTAGTATCTCAGCTAATTGACGTCGTAGAATTACGCGGTTGGTCTTATTGTCTTCCTTAGAAATTTTCGAGTCGAATGGTACTATGTTTGGTTCTCTACTCTCAGCGGTTTTTGAGGAGTTCAAGCTTCAGACGGACAGACAGACGCGGGCAGATTTTAATAGTATTAACTAGCTGCGTGGCCCGGCGTTGCACGGGCTGTAATGTAGTGAAGGCAGTTTGAGAAAACTACTCACCGCCAAGGCGGCTCGCCTTTAAAGTAGCGAGGAAAGTTTCAACAAACTACTCGCCACCAAGGCGGCTCTCCTTTAAAGTAATGAGGAAAGTTTAAACAGTCTACTCGCTGTCAAGGCGGCTCGCCTTTACAGTCGCGAGAAAAGTTTCAATAAACTACTCGCCGCCAAGGCGGCTCGCCTTTAAAGTACCAAAGAAGAGTTTAACAAACTACTCCCCGCTAAAGCGGCTGGCTAAAAGGCTTTCCTGCACCAAAGAATCAATCGAATTATTTGCACATGCTTCCTCAAAAATAAAGACGGTGTCAAGTAGCGCATACTTAGCACTCTCCCTAAATAACAAATAAAATTCCTTTCCAAAAACAATTATTTCCAAACCGTTTTCTTCCTGTAAAATTAATTGCAAAATTCTAAACGAAAAAAATTCTTTTAATATTTGGATCGCAGCCAAAAAAAGTCCCTTCTAAAAACAGCAATTGCAATTTTATTTAAAAACACATTTTCAAAATGGTACCAGAGTAAAAATATGTCATTAATAATTAGAATAAAAACAATTGTTAGAACTTTGTTATAACACGTATTCAAAATGACAATTAAAAAAATAATACTCTTTCATTTTAAAAAGTTCAATTTAATTAACGTTTTTAATTTGAAATCGCAACGGAAATAAATAAATATCTTGGAATTTAAAATAGTTCAATAATTTAATTAACGTTTCAATTCAAAATGGCAACGGTAAGAAATTAATGTCTTGGAATTCTAAATAGTTCAATAATTTAATTAATGTTTTTATTCAAAATGGCAACGGTAAGAAATAATGTCTTAGAATTTTAAATAGTTCAATAATTTAATTAACGTTTTAATTCAAAATGGCAACGGTAAGAAATAAAAGTCTTGGAATTTTAAATAGTGCAATAATTTAATTAACGTTTTAATTCAAAATGGCAACGGTAAGAAATAAAAGTCTTGGAATTTTAAATAGTGCAATAATTTAACTAACGCTTTAATTTAAAATGGCAACGGAAGAAACAAATGTCTTGGAATTTTAAATAGTGCAATAATTTAATTAACGCTTTAATTTAAAATGGCAACGGAAATAAATAAATGTCTTGGAATTTTAAAAGTGGAAAGAATTTAATTAACGTTTTAATTAATATCTCAGCTAATTAACGTCGCACAATTACGCGGTTGGTCTTATTGTCTTCCTTAGAAAATTTAGAATCGAATGGTACTATGTTTGATTCTTTACGCTCAGCGGTTTTTGAGGAGTTCAAGCTTCAGACGGACAGACAGACAGACAGATAGACAGACAGACAGACAGACGCGGACAGATTTTAATAGTAGTAATGCCTCAACAGCTGTGCATAAAAAAAAGAATGGATCTGTTTTCTTTCGTACGGTTTCCATGGAGCCGATGTAAAATTTCTAACCTTGATGCGCCTATTTTAAAATAACCGAGTATAGACCCTTTTTACTTTCACCAGCTTTTTAAACAAAATGACCCTTAATTCTTCTGTGTCGACAACATGAAACGTATTCAATATCTCGGACATTTAAAAGGTTTAAATTTACTACCTAGAAACCATTTGACACTAAAGTAACAGAAATAAGCTTAATATCTGACACTAGTGACACAATTTGGACAAAAATATTCAGATTTGTTGATGGTAAAATTTGAAGATGATCACTAAAAAATATTCTTAATGTTAATCAATTTATTTTTTTCCGCTAAAACCACGCCACCAATTTACAATTTACGCTTGATTTTAGAAATATTTAACTCACGAACACTCGATTTTACGGACAAATTACCAGATTTATAAATGTATTTTCTTGAACTAATTCGATTTTATTAACTCTCAATTTTAAGAAAAGTTTCGTGAAATTTCGTGGATTTTAGGAAATGTTTTCGTTGCAATTTAATTCAATTATTTAAATCCACACATCAACACAAACACCCACCCTCACCCCCCCAAACACCATCCCCCAACACACTATCTCAACCCCTCCTCATAAAAACACACTCCAACCCCCTTCCAACACAACCAACCACTCCAACAAACAACACAAAAACCAAATAAAAAAACAAAAAAAATAACACAAAAATCATGTACTCTCACATAACATAAACCTCACTTCAACAACAGACCACCACCCCCACACCCAAACACATATCCAATTACACCATAACTCCATCATCAATCAACCACTCCACCACCCCACAACAAAAAATACCTTACTAAATACATCACCCTCCATCTACACTATCACCTACCATTCAAACTCACCCAAAACAACAAAAAACAAATACCAAAAAAACAACACAAATCCTCCTACATCTATATCCCATAATATCTCAACAACTCATATTACCATAACTCCTCAAAACTCCCACTCAACTACCTCAGCCTAACATCCTTCCTCTCATCTCAACCATCTTCACTCAACTAACTACCGCCGAAAACTGACAATACCTCATACATTCACAAAGATCCTTACTACCTCCGCTCTCCATATCTACCATTAACTTCTACTTACACATGTCACTCGCTACAAACATTCATATATATCTTTCACTATCTAACTTCTCAAATCTAAATACATATCTAATTAATTTCCGCTGTCGCTCAATCAACAACGCGCTTAAAGTATCACTAACTCCTCCCTTCCACCCTCATCTCACACCTCAAAAAACTATTTTCTAACACTAAATCACTTCTATATTCCTACTATAATCTCATTCTCCCACATATCACCATATTAAACCTTATTACACTTTAAACCACTTACTACTAACAATTATTTACTCACAAACACACTAACCACACCTATCTTAACAAAAGAACAAGACATTTAAGCAAACATCTAAAAAACTTCAACACCCATAAAAAAAACGCTAGACTTTTATCAGATACCCTACACCAAAAAAACTAATAGATATTCTCACAACCACCACACACAGATAGATATATTATGGCATCCCCCCCCCCCCCCCCCCCCACCCCCCCCTCTTTAAAAAAACGCACACCCAAACCCACCCCAGCCCCACACACACCCTCCATCTCACACTTTGAAAAATTGTCTAACGTATATATGCCCTTTAAAATATAACTTTTATATTTTTATTATCTTATTGATAGTGCACACATTTGTACTCTCTAATTTCATTATTTCTAAGCATATATATTCGATTTACTTATTATATATTTTTTCTTTTTACGTTTTCAAACAGATTTTAGTCTTAGTATCTTATCAGAAACGTTCGTACTACTCTAAGCAAGGTAAAAAAGCTCAATACAATCGGTTATTAGCAACATAAAACAATGAGATATTCTGACAAATTAATTTACAGATATCATTTGCATCCCACAAAAGAATTCAAAAATAGTCGAAAGGCAAGAAGTAAATAGAAACTTTCTCTCGAATTTCGTTAAACGTAAACTTTTATTTACATTACTCAAGCCTGTAGCTGGACTCTGACGTTAAATAGATATTGTCTCTCTTCACTATAATCACTTGTAAATAATGAAAAATCTAATGTTTAAGAGGTAGAAATTCTAAATTTTTATCATTGTACGGCACGCAGACAACAAACACAACAATCAATACTACTCTTATAGATAAAAATAATGATCGATTAAACTCCTTCTATTTTATTAAATAACAAGATTAAAAAGACTTGTGATTTAACAGAAACAACAAGAAACAAACAACTTACTAACACAAATATCAATTTAAATCTTCGTTTTTATCTTTAGATCGCAATCATATCTACAAATAATTTCTACGTCATGTAAGGGATTCTCGACAATATTGCGTGCCCCACATAATTCTCGGCCTCTCAATTGTAACAACTCCTGATTATATTATTAAAAAATAAGATGAACAGCTGGTTCAGACTAAATTATTGTCGCATTAAAGCCTCACGATAAATGTTCCCAGAAACTCTGTTCTATTACATTTCGAGGGTGTTACATACCGTCGCCTCTTTGGTTAATTGATGCTTCTATATAACGACGCATCTTTAGAAGGCATAAGCATAACACGAAAGTCATAGAATGATTAGTAAGCATAAAATACGTAATCCTTAAGCAAACGCATGTTGGTTATAGAATAAAAACTTTTGCTTTTCATGAGATTTAAACTTTTTATTAATAGACTAAAAGAAGTTTTATAATCAGATGTTACTTTTGGACTAAAGTACTCTTATAGGAAACTCCGAGGTAAAGCAGAGACTGACATTCTACCTTTAAATTACGTTCTTTATAAACGTTTTAAGAGCGGTTAGTTACAACTGTTACTAAGACCATTCTACTAATAACCTATATAAAAAAACGAATGTGTTGCATACTATGGAAAGGTATGCATGTAATATATCTCTTTATGAAGAGATTTAACTACATTTTTAATTCTCTGTTAGTGCACTAATAGAAATATTTCTATTCTCCCTATGACGACTATTTAGCTATATGTCTATTGAAATAAATAGATCATGTTCTTAGAACAGTACATTAACGTCACACTGACTTCTATCCACTTATAGTTATGAAGTATCCTGATTTACTCTTCTGTAGCCTCATGTCGATTACGCCCGTCTTAGGTATGACCTGATACATCTTTGCACAAAATATCTATTCAGTAAACGACAATAATCATTACCTAAGTTTGTCGTAATTATAGATTGAGATAAATTATTCCAGAAAGTTTACTTCTCTGATATCAGACAAAACGTTAGTTCTTTATCGATCCTTTACCTTTATCGGCTACTATAGTTTTCAATCTAATTTTGCATCCAAGACGCATTGATACTGGTGTTGTTGACTTACACACAATGTTGAAGCATCCGACCTTTATCTCTCTAAGGTTATTTCTTAATATATCAAATGCTGGCTTCGTCCATAAGGCATGCTTAGCTCGGACTAATGACCGTAACACTTCTATAGCACATCACAGAAATCTGTAGAAATTTGATGTATTGCGCAATGACATGAATTTATAATTTGAGTTCCTGAATAGATCCAATATGTGGCTGACACTCGAAAATGATTGGTGCTATATTGTGTAATTATCAATGGTTTCCATTTAAAATTTGTTTAGATAACTAGAAGATAGAGTTGGGTTACATGATTGTGAGTATAGAGGTTTTGAATCTTATCGTTAGCAAGATATCACATCTACTTTGCCTAATGAATGAGCAAATGATTATGATGACAATAAACATTACTAATGTAATTGACGCCAATGGTTTTGGATCAGAAATGTCATGTAAGCGAGTTTTTAATTAGAAGTATGAAAGAAAAATATTGTTTTCTTTGGCAGGCTCAGCTTACAACAATTTGAGTAGTAGGCACTATTTCTTAGCAAGGGTCAGACTGACAGAAAATAATGTATCTCTGAGATTTATTACGAGATCATGTCCGAAGTAAGGTGCACACTCTGAATAACGTTATATTGTGTTTAAATATGACTTAAATGAAAGCTGATTCATCAATTTTCGGTGACATTGATATGGAATTAATTACTTATATACGCCACATTAATAATTATGTAAAGAGAAAGCCAGGAATTACTAAAGTACATTGGCTGACTGTTGTTTTCTTTTTTTAGACTCAAGTTAGTTTCTAGATAGAGACAGATCGGCATGTGTATATACAGCATCTTGTGATCTTGTTTTACATTGCAATTGTGAATGTTAATGGACATATATGCACTACATTGGCATTATGTGGTAGGCGTAGCACCTCATATGGGATCTAGTAGAGCAACAACTAGCATTTAGGTTGGCAATAAGTAATGATCGAGCAAACTCGCCCATGACCAAAGATTTCTTAGTTTCATTAAGTTACTCCTCATATTGCATGAATAGATACTGAATTTATAGCTACAGCACTCAATAGGCAGAGGTATTGAAGCGAGATTTTTCGCATCTTCAAGGTATCATATTTGATTTGCGACAGATATATCTAAGCCAGATGTAATATGTTCTCAATTGAGAGATCGAAGTTATACTCGCACCCCACTACTCTATCCCCCTTACCCGTAATAGGCTTGCAATTTGTTATTTCAGGTCGGAAAAGTGTTGTAAAACATACATATTATATTAGGCAACAATGTGTTCACTAAGGAAAAGCTAAAGGATGCTTTTCTCAAACGCTATAGGCGCTTAAGGACTGCTCTTTCGTCGCCCCATTTATAATAGAACATTGTGTACACTTGAGCCGCTCAGACTTAGGACTAACAGATATCTGTCTGAAATGGCTATAGGCCACGTATAGTTTTAAAAGGTTATATGTGTAGCGGTTTTGTCTCAGAAACAAGATTCGTGAAATTTAGATTGCGAACGACATAAGTCCCATGCTGTTGGCAAATAGATTTGTGGGGTCTGGAGGATGGGAATACGGCCAGAAATTAATATTGTACACAGGTACCATACAAGAGAAGTTCTTTTTGCATATACAGCAAAATTCTGGAGTTCGAAAAGTAAGGTCAAATCTGAGGCCACATAGTAGCATGGAGCGATGGCAATTATTAATTCAGAATGATGACTGTGATTTATCAGCAAGCATGAGTCCATCTATGTAGAATGACCTCCGATCTTTATTATTCAGTGTTTTTTTACTTAACGATTAATTGATATTTCTTCATTAGAATGACAGTCTGACACAAATGTCAAGGACAACACAGCCTAGATCTACTACTTAAAGACTTGATCAGTCGGACTTCAGTTACCCCCCCCCACCCCCCCCCCGACTCTGTGTCTCTCCTATCATGCTAATTTTCCTAAGAGTTGTAAGACGTTTTACTTTATTTGAAAAAAATTAAAACCACAAAAGCTCCGGGACCAGATAATATTTATCCAAAAATTCTAGTAGAATGTGCAGAGGAATTAGTTGACGCTATAGTTAATATATTCAATGCTTCGTATAACTCAGGGATAGTGCCAGAGGACTGGAAACTAGCTAACATTACACCACTCTTCAAGAAAGGGTCTAGAGGTAATGCAGGAAATTATAGGCCTGTGAGTCTGACTTCAGTGGTATGTAAAATTTTTGAAACATTGATCAAAATTAAGATTATGAATTTCTTAGAAAATAATGGGCTGTTGAGTAGTTTGCAGTATGGTTTCAGAAAAGGTAAATCGTGTGCTACTAATTTATTACATTTCTACGACAAGGTTACCTTGGCTTTAGATAGCAAAAAATGCGTAGATGTTGTTTACATAGATTTTCAAAAAGCTTTCGATAAGGTACCGCATGTAGCACTACTCAGCAAATTAGCTGGTATAGGGGTAGGAGGTAAAATTCTAGTTTGGGTTAGGAATTGGCTGACAGGAAGGAAACAAAGAGTAGTTGTTAGGGGTAACTATTCTAAATGGAGTGAGGTTTTAAGTGGGGTTCCCCAAGGATCAGTTTTAGGTCCCCTTTTGTTTATTATTTTTATGAATGACATTCATGAAAATGTTTCTGGAAACATGAATTGTTTTGCCGATGATGTCAAACTTATGGGGGTTGTAGAAAATGACGAGCAAATAAATCAGCTGCAACAGGATTTGGATCATATTACTAAATGGGCAGACAAGTGGGGTATGGCAGTTAATGTTGGGAAATGTCAAGTGCTGCATTTCGGTCATGGAAATAAGCATACAAGCTATTATTTACAGGGTTCAGTCATTAGTAGGGCAGATAATGTTATGGATCTAGGTGTCTTAATAAATCAGGATTTCAAGTCCAGTCAACAGTGCAGCATAGCTAGTAACAAAGCCAATAGGATGCTTGGGTTTATTAAAAGATCTATTTCAAACAAATCTAAGAAGGTTCTTCTGCCTCTATATAGAAGTTTGGTAAGACCTCATTTGGAGTATGCTGTTCAGTTTTGGTCTCCTTATCTGAAGAAAGACATTAATTTATTGGAAAGGGTACAAAGAAGGGCTACAAGGTTAGTAAATGGATTTTCTAATTTAGACTATGATTCCAGACTTAGAATGCTTAATATGTATAGTCTTGAGCAAAGGAGAACCAGAGGGGACATGATTCAGTTATTTAAATTTATTAAAATGAATGATGTTGCAGGGTTGGAGTTTTGCAAGGAAAGCAGGACAAGGGGTCATTGTTTTAAGCTGTTTAAACCTCAGGCGAACCTGGAAATTCGAAAAAATTACTATTTTAGCAGGGTAGTGGGAACTTGGAACAGCTTACCGGAAGAGGCGGTAAAGAGCAATGGAGTAGATGGCTTTAAGAGGGCCATTGATCTTCATTGGGGTCTTTAATTTGACTAGGACCAGCCAAGTTGGGCCCTGAGCCTGCTGCTGGTCGCCACATTTGTATTTGTATTTGTATTTGTATAATTCATGAAAGCATAAAAAGAGAAAAATGTCAGAAAACTTTCTGTTGTCCTGAAAATTAAGCCAGGAAGCAGATTGTTTATTCGCAAGTCTTCATTCATGAACTAAAAGCTACAAAGATCAAAATTCAAGAACTTTCTGGCTAAATTCGCTGAATGAGTTTGAAAGATTGCGTCACATCCCTAGTAGCATAATTTTATCGGCCGATGATCGGATTCGATGAGTTCTCATCGGTAATTGCTCCAATATGTCTCATCGGTCAAACAGAAGCCGAGCAGCAAAATCCGATGAGTTTTGTTCGAAATACGATGAGATTTGGAGCAATTTACGAGCAGTGCAGTCCCGTGCCGATGAATTTAGGATCAATTTTGGATGCTCGGCTTATTTTCATCGAGAAAGTTGATCGGAAAGATATCGCTTTCCGATGAAAAGTAGCTGATCGAAAACCGTGCTCGGATACTGATCGGAACGATGTCATCGTGCGTTACGGGATCAGTTTACGAGGAGTTCGATGATCGACCGAGCAAAATCCGATGAGTTGATGCTACTTGGGATAGGACGGCTAGAATTTTAGGAAAAAAAAGATACTTTCGGATGCAATTGACGTTCTTGCTCCTACTTAGAAATCAGGAACATCGCCAATTTAAGAAATCTCTGCAGAATATGTTACAAGGAAGATTTTTTTTTTTTTTCAATTTAGAATGCCTGTAAAGTTTTTTTTTTTTTTATTATTTTAACCTTTTGCAAAACTACATCGTGAGGGCACTGATGTTGACAACAAATCAGTATGTGAGTATGTGATGGTTTGAATTAAAGGTACTGAGGTAAGTAGGAGCTCGAAGCAAGTGAGATATGTGCATTTAAAGTCTGCGTATAACTTTAAACAAGGCTTCACTAGATAGCGTTTTATACAGGCTGCTTCATTACTCAAAACATCAATGGTAAAGATTTTCCCGCTAGAGAGCGCTGAACGATGTGTTTGTTTACATTTATTAGCACATTGTTCCTGCTGTAAAAAGTGATGTTCATCCTATCTTTAAGGGTTAAAAAATATTGATATAGTTTACTGAAGTGGAGTACAGAGTGAATTGATGTCGAAGGCCTTATTAGTACTGCTTTTTAGGGGAAATAAATTCCCTTTTTAGGTAAAGTTGGTCGCAACTCATGATTCAGTCATACGACATTCATTCATTGTTTACTTTCCTCGAATTAGCAACATATAGCAATGGCGTTCAATTTTGACATCTCTGCATTAATAAAATATACGCTTAAATTCGCAGCCGATAAATAAAAATGTAGCAATGAAATAAGATTGTTCTATTTACTATTTAGTTTCATTATTGTTGCTCACACGATCTTAATTGCTACGCAAAAGCTCAGATGTTCATTTTGATAGCGTTGACCCATCAGAGCGATAAATGGCGAATCTATTCGCAGAGACATTTCCTTTTGATGCAATGCCCTGCAATGAAGCGATTGGTGTTCAACGGAAAGACGATTGACAACAAAACATATTAATTTCTTTAGTAACAACGAAATGAGCATATATAATCGCTTAGTACTAAAGAGCTATACAAGTACGAAAAAAATAAACAAAACTACAATATTACGACGACCAAATGTAATTTTTTTTTCATTTACACAACATTAAAAGGTAATGTTCTTTTTATGTTAAATTTCACACATTGATAATATTTCGATAATTGGGAATCTGGTGTGGTTGCCAAATTTTTGGCGATAATTACTTTATTTTGTTGCTCTTTAGTTTATGTTTGCGAAGGAAGTATTTCCTCGCTCATAAATTGGCCACAAAGATTTAACGCCAATAGTGAAAGATAACCAGACTTCCAATCACCGAAATCTTCCCTTTTTTGTTTCTAATTTCACACATACGTTTAATACTTGAAAGTAAAATAATGGGCCAACTGAAAAAAAAGCTGCGAAATAATGTGAGAATTCTTGTTAAAAAACTCGCCAAACAAATTAATTTGACAATCTAAACTCATCAAAAGTTTTGATGGAACTATCGTTCCAAAATCGCCATTTATCGCTCTGCGGTGCCAGTGTCGTTTCATAGTTTAATTATAATTAGAATCAATTAAAATGAAAAATAATTCGCTAACTAATTAAAACAAGCCGTTAAAATGCAGAATAAACCAGCAAATCGAACAAGCTATTAAATGACGTTAAAATATAATAAAATAGAATTGAATGCCAAATTGTAAAATTGTCGCCAACAAATTAAATTTTAATTTTGTCTTTTATTATCTGATTTGTTTATAATGTTAGTTACTACAAAATTCGATAGATGTCGCTAGGCGACATGCATCCGTTTTTATCCCAAAGATTTTGATCAAATGAAGCAGCCTGTATAAAACGCTATCTAGTGAAGCCTTGCTTTAAACTATAACTTTTCTTAAATGATTTTAGACATTTTTAGGAAATATCTTTATCAACTGTTATAACTTGAGTTTATTTACATGAACAAAGGTAAAATAGAAATATTACATCTTGCATATCCGCATATCCTACTTTTTCACCATGTACCTGTAAATTTTACTTGCCCCACTTTTTCACCATACCAGCTACAATTTGATCAGACTAGTGTACTCACGACCCCTTATGGATAAAGACAAAGCTTAACGAAAAAAATATTTAGACAAAAAAAATTACGAAAATATTTCATAAAAAAACAACCCTTACTTTTCGCAAATATCCAAAAGTGTATACAAACTTTCGTATAAATGCTAAGACTTAATTTTTTAAAATATTCGTATTGCAAATGAAATTGCATATTTTTTCTTGCTCTCACACGTCCCATTTTATTCAAAATAATAATTTAACAAGAAATAAAATGTTGAGTGGTGATAGAATAGTTAAATACAGTGTTAAGACAAAGCAGAAGAGTATAACACCCGCAAAAGAATAAGACTTTATACCAGACTGAGAAATAGCTCTTCGCTAACATGTAATTAATCTTAATTAATAATGCAACATAAAAGCCAAGAGAAGAAATAATCCCGATAAATTTACGCATCACTATTAGACAAAGGGATTTCGCAAAGACAAAAAAAGATAAGTTTGCTGTTTTATTCCAAACAGATATAAATTTAAAAAGAGGATTGTTTTAATACATAAATGCACCCACCTATTTGTAGTTATTTCAATTTATCTCATATATTTATAACTGTTCACAGTCATATATATTTTTCTGTTTTCCTATCGCTTAAAGTTAGCAAACATAAATGTATATACGCTAAAAATTAATTTTAAATTGATATTTAAACTAAACATGAGCTAATTTAATGAATAATTCTAAACGCGAGAAGGCATTGCCTTAAAACCAATTTTTAAGAGAAATATGATGAATTTTGAAACCAGCATTAAGCGTGAACATGATTTATTTAATTATTTTCCTAATGTACGTATTTCCAAAAATATTTCTCATCTTGTTATCATTTCGCGTGCTTACTAACAAACTGAAGTTTTAAAAACAGTTCACTTTGTGCGCAAATGAGTAAAAACCAAAAAGCAACGTCTAAAAGCACAAATAAGTCAAGTTAAAAATCATCAAACATGTTTCAAAGGCATAAAGCCTCCTTCTTCAGTGCCAAGCAAGAAATAGAAAGCACCAAAGTACCGGCAGAGTTGAAACAGAAAAGGAGCAAAAGTTAGGCCAATCAGGTGTCAGCGTGTGCCGAGCCCGGATTTGACGTTGCGTTATCAGAAAATTTAAAAGCATGAAGTAAAATTGGCGAGATGTGTAAAAGGATTTGTTACAAATATTGCTTAGATTTTTGTGAACATAAAAGGCTTCTAAGAAATCTAACTCGCCAACAGTTGAAGGTCTGCAAATAATTTTAGCTTCGGAGAAAACAAATCTATGGCCTGTGTCCCAACAGTGTTTCGCAATTGAGGATTTTGAAAGTTCTTTCTTTTTAACATAATTTTCGTGTTCCTTTAGCCTAAATTATATTAAAAAGAAAGAACTTTCAAAATCCTCAATTGCGAAACACTGTTGGGACACAGGCCATAGATTTGTTTTCTCCGAAGCAAAAATTATTTGCAGACCTTCAGCGGTTGGCGAGTTAGATTTCTTAGAAGCCTTTTATGTTCACAAAAATCTAAGTAATATTTGTAACGAATCCTTTTGCACATCTCGCCAATTTTACTTCATGCTTTTAAATTTTCTGATAACGCAACATCAAATCCGGGCTCGGCACACGCTGACATCTGATTGGCCTAGCTTTTGCTCCTTTTCTGTTTCAACTCTGCCGGTACTTTGGTGCTTTCTATTTCTTGCTTGGCACTGAAGAAGGAGGCTTTATGCCTTTGAAACATGTTTGCCGATTTTTAACTTCACTTATTTGTGCTTTTAGACGTTGCTTTTTGGTTTTTACTCAAACTGAAGTTTATCTCTAATGAGAATTAACTATTTACTGCTCACTTGACTCACATGAAAATTTCAGGAGCGTTATTCCTCTTCTATAACACGTGTGGCTTGAGCTGTACATTGTACAATGTAGCAGCTTTACATTTAAGTTGATGATACTGACAGAAGTTAATATTTCAGTCACAGCGTAAAAGCCTGTTTCGAAAATATGAAAAAAAGTAACAAAAAATCCACATTATGCGTGTTAAACACATTATTATTTAATGAACTGTGCATGTAAATATTTTTTCTGCAGGACAGAGGTGCCCATCCCCCTCAAGCTCAAAGGCGTAAATTCCCCCCCCCCAAAATTTTTCACAATGCTATTGTGATTTTTAACCCTCTTTTTCATGTTATTTATTTTTTTAAATATCATTTATTTATTTTTTTTAATATTATTCTTTTAATATTATTTATTTATATTTTTATTTGCTTTTTTAAGTTAAAACTATTATTTTGTTTTTTTTTTTTTTAAGTACTGATTATGCGCAGAATAGAATCGCTTTTTTTCCCTTCCAGACATTCCAAGCACACACACATAAAATAAATAAATAAATAATAATAAAGAAATAACTTAAATTTAAAAAAATAAATTAATGAATAATTTCATTTAAAAAAATCAGTACATAATTTTTAAAAATAAATTAATAAATAATATAAATAAATAAATCAATTAGTTTTAAAAAATCCCCCCAAAAATTTTGATGGCGGAACTTGTGCCATAATCCCCCCCCCCCCCTGTGGGCACCCCTGCTGCAGGAAATAATAACTTAAGCAGGGTTAACTTTGAAATTGAATGTAGCAGTAGTAGACTTTCTTAGCTGAAAACATATTTTTTCGCTCATGTCAGTCACAAAAGGATAAACTTCATCAATATTGTTAAATCGTTACAGAAACTCTATATACGTCATACATATCACTGACAAAAAAAAATTCCCCATTGCTCATTATTATACATTATACAGTGTTCGCTGTAAATCAAAAGCCTTTTAATAATTCATGCTCCTCTCTTAAATGTTAGGCTTTAAAATTATTTTTTTTTTCTTTACGCCATTTTTTCCATTGTCTTTTAGGGGGAAAAAGGACGAAAATATAAAAGGAAAAAAACTTCTCGCTACACAAAAGTTTGAAAGAAAAGATCAATTTTGTAGGACAAGGAAAATATTGTGTTTTGAAAAGATTAAACATTCTTAAAACACCATTCTTTAGTTTCCAATAGATAAATCACAAGATAGATTTCGAAACTTTTGTTTTTACAGGCAAATTTTTTTAACGTCTTTTGTTCAGATTTTAAGTTTAGTTTTTGTTCCTTTTTTGGAGGGAAAAGTTATCTGTAATGTCCTCAAGGTAAAATATGGCATGTGAGCTATCAAAAAAGATATTTTCCCATTTATTTTAATTGTTAAGGTCATGAATATTGAACCTTTTTTTTTTTTTCAAAAACATCAACTTGAAAAAAAAAGAGGATAAATATAATACTGCCAATTCAAAACACCAAAAGGAAAAAAAAATAATATGTAGATCTAAAATTTAAAAAAACAAGTAACGGAAACAAAAACATATGATTAAATAACTTATCCACTATGTTTTTTCTGAGCGTTCTGAATTTGTCAAATTACAAATTAGCACTTTTGACAAAAATGTTTTAATGCGAAAGAAAAAAATGTAGATAGATAAATAGATAGATAGACAGATATCTACAGCAGAACCTCTTGGTAAGCGACACTAAACGGGCTAGATTTTTGTCCCTTAAATCTGTACTTTAGAACCAGAACGACGTAAGTCCTAAAATGGCGATTTTCACTTTATTGCTTCATTGTACATAGAATCTTATTCTACATTGACCCATGAGAACATTATTCAATGCAACAAATTCCTTCACAATTATTTAGTGGCATTTAAAGAGCACGAGTCCCATCTTTTGCATGTATTTGACAACCGTTTTTGCCCTCTGATGAAAAGTTACGAAAATGGACTTACGTTAGTCTGGTTCTGAGGTACAGAAATGGAGGTGCCCCTTGTTCAAAAGAAAATCAATAATAAAATGATGCATGTCGTTTACTTAAGTTGATATAATTCCATAACAAACGTAAATTATTAGCATTTAAAATTGAATACCGTAAATATGGCAAAGATCCTAAATAGAATTCAGAATTATTCAAGATAAAGAAAATATTACTTTCAGAACTAAAACTAATTCAAAAATCTAGTTGAATGAAAATTTTGCAATTTATAAAAATTAGTTTAAAGTAAGTTTTGCTGCAAATCGTGTAATTTACAATGCAATACTATATAACAACAATTTGGTCACATTTCAAATTTTCTATAACTGATACAAGGCAACAACAACAGCAAGAGTAAACATACGTTGTTTTTTATTATTCATTCCGCTGTCTGCAGTCCTGAAATTTAATAGACGCATCTTGTACAAAAATGGTATCGAAAAACAGTATGACCGCTTTTATCATTGTATAGCCTCGAAGACAATGAATAACAAAATCGAATTTTACCACAGTTTTAACCTTCGAACTTTTCAGCCCAACTTCATATGGACCATACAAAACAAACCTACGTATTACTGACAAGGTGCTAAAAATAACTCATTTACTCTATTTAACAAAAATTAAATGAATAATTTCATATAAAGCAATGCTTGAAGAATTAAAATTAGTGCAACTAATTTATTCCCATACTGATCTTTACAAAACTGACATATGCCGAGCACCGATAAGAACTGATAAGAATAAGCTTACTCACTAAAATACTAATTCACAGATGCCATAAAGCATACATTCTATTTTCTACAAAATAATACTGCAACAAAGAACAAGGGTATCCTCCTGTTTATAGCCAGTCCTTAACATCCCAATCACAAGATTGGGTATTGCTTATGAGATAAATATTCGAAGCTCTTTTATTTTAATTGATTTTTCAACAAATTCTTTAGTACTTTATAATTATACTAGCGGTACCCGCACGGCTTTGCCCGTGGTATAAAATTAAAAGTTCATTTGTAAAAAAATGATATAGCAGAAAAAAATACTCTATTTTAGTTATAATTCAACTATAATTCCTTCAAAGTATGATATAAAAATTTGGTGTGGACCCTACACTACTTCCTTTTACGTGTAAATTTCTTAGTAGATGCCTTAAGTGCTAAAATAGTACTTGAAGTGAGTAAGATAACAATTCAAACATTTGCATCCCTAGTTTGCCACGAAACAATGCAAAAAAATGTTTTACAATGATTAATCTCCTAAATATCGCCGATTTTAACATCATTCAGTAGATTTTTCGCAAAATATCACCAATAGCGCCAAATTGAACCCAAAAAAATTTTTTTTCGCTAAATTTATTGCCAACTTGGCGATATGTCGCCAAATTGGCGTCAAACACTTGGTGACCAAAAGCTTGGCGAGATATCGCTAAGTGGTCGCGCCAATTCATATCACTTTGGTCTGCATTGAAAGCCCTGATTACCCCATAAAAGGGGTAAATCACCCCCTTGGGGACATTCGAATGCAACCCCAAAGATAGGTGCACAAAAATAAGCCAAAAGAAAAAATAAGAAAAATTTTTGTTGCTCACAGAAACCAACAGAAATCTTACCAAAGTTTAAAAGAAGAAGAAAGTTTTCTTTCCTAACTTCAAAAACAAAATAATACATTTTCCGAAATGACATACTTTAGAAAGAACGTTGCAATATCGCAATAAGATAGAAGTAAATATACTGAAATAGAATTGAATGCCAAATTGTAAAAAAGTCGCCAAAAAAATAATTTTTAATATTGTCTTTCATTATTTATTAAATGCAATTATTGCTGCAAATTACAGTCCAACAATAAATAATCACATTGCAAAAGTATATTTGGAGCAATTTTTTCTTTTAAACTCAACTGATCCTAAAAATTTTAAGTATTAGTCATAGAAATTTCGTGCATTATTCTTCACAATGATAATAAAAACAATAAACATCGACAAAGATCAACCAGCAAACGATAAATTAAAAGCTAAATTCGTTCACTCAAGCCATTTGCTGCAATTTATATTGAAATAAATTAATAATGAAGTAAAATATGTTTTGCAGACGATAAATTTAGAATGGTATCCTGTATTTTAAGGAAAGGACTCGATTTCTCATTTGATTGACAGGTGCCATCTTATCACGGTTTTTAATATTTCATTTGACTAATTTTAATAAGGCTTGGAGTTTGGATTGTTACAAAAACAAATACATTTTTAAAATTATTAAGGGAAAAAGAACGAAATAAAAACGTAACCATGGTAACAACATGAAAAGTTGATTTCCGTTGATAAAATAATTCATTTCATCTCTATTTTCAAACAAATTTTATTCGCGAGCAAAGCCATTTTAGAATCGTTTGGCTTGCTTTACTGAAGGTAAGCCTTGAATTTCGGGATTCTAAAAACAATTGTTACAGCTCTCCTGATGATCGTAGAAACTTCGAAAAAACGTCATTTTGTGCAGAAAATTTCAAGCTTTCGAATGACATAAGACTTGAAAATGTGTATGGAATATTTCTTCCCTATTTTATCGAATTTCCTCTAAGAATTCGAATAGAAAAAGAACGAAATGGAATGTTCGAAAAATCGCTTCGAGGTGCAAAACTACATGCTACAAACTAATTTTGTGCCAAGTGGCATGAAAATCGACCGAACGGTTTTGGCGCTACGCGCGTAACAGACAGACAGACAGAAAGAAAGAAGGACAGACAGAACCACCTTCAGCTTTATTATTAGTAGAGATAGAGATAGAGAAGATAGAGAAATACATAACGCTCAGGCATCGGAGAAATTCTAATTCTTGCTTTCATCAAATATCTAATTTATTGTTCAGTGTTTTAATAAATTAAATTTCATGACATATTGGGTAGATAATACAGCTATTAATAAATATATCATTATTTTTTGGTTTAATTAATTTTACGTCCATGAGAGGGGAACAAAAGCATATGGTCGTCGCGAAAAACATGCATATACTGTCAGCAGGATATCTCTTAATGCAAGAAATAACCAAAAGTAAACTCTTTTCCTGTGAATAGCTAACATATCAGTGGCTTGTTTAAAAAAAATTAAAGTTTCTACTGCTCCCCCTTTATGAGAAAAATGGCTGCCAAGATGGCCAAAAACGCATGTTTTTGCCTTATGGCTTATCTTAAGCTTAAATATTTCCAAGAAGGAGTGAGAAACCCAAATTATGCATTGTGTAACCATTTATAGTAAACATCTGTACACTACCAGAAAGTGAGTAAACCTTTGGTTATGTCTTCCTTTTTTTGGAATAAATTCCTCAATTTTAGCAAAATCGGCAAAATCGAGTTTTTGTGATGACAACTTCAAAGAGCCCTGTACCTTAGCAATTTTCATTATGAACGTTCTAGTATTTTTTTCTGAATGCCTGGAGTAACTAGTTTCCATAGATATCTAACACTTTTATATTGCATGAGTACAATTTTTTATAAAAAATGATTAAATAACATCACTTTTTTAGTATTTTGACGTAGTGGACAAACTTTGAGGGCATGTATCTCAAAAAATAAGTGGAGTACGAACCTAAAAATTTTGACTTTTCCATGCTTCTATATGATCAACATGTGTGCCAAATTAAAAGAAAATCCGAGTCGGTCGTGCGACCCCCATTCGATGAGTTGGTATGGAATCGCTCAAATGTAAATGGTTTTCCGTGCTAATTTTTCACAAGCGGAAACTTATTACTAAAAATTATTCATATAATCTTTAAAATATATTGATCTCGGGACGCTGTGTTCATTTAATCGTTTAATTATTCAAGTATTTATTTTACTTGTTTTACTAATTTATATTTTTAATTATTTATTTATTTGGATTATATATGTCAATCACCCTAAAAATATTCAGTTTTGAAGTATCCTATTGCCTCGAAAAAGGCAAATAATAACAGTCAATCGTATGCTTTAAAATGAAAGGTTGTTGTTGTTTTTTTTTATGTCTCAGATGTGCGTAAAAATTTCTTGTTCTACCAGGTTTTTTCTCCTGTTTTTTTATGATAAGACGAACATTTTTCTCATATATCCATTCTTTTTAATTTTATTAATACTAAATTGCTTCGGTAACAGCTGAAAATGATTAACGTAAAGTGCACTCAACTTTTTGACAGTATTTTGTTAAAATTATCTTTTTTCTTTTGAATTCAACGGAGAAATTTTTTCTTTTTATTTCAAAACTGACGCAATAACAATTAAAATTAAGAGCGAGCGAATGAGAATGTAGGAAAAAAATCACGAAATTATAGTGAAAAAATGCTTAGTTAAATCTTCTCTTTCTTTATACGCTATTGTTTAATTTTTAACGTAACGCAAGGTTAAAATAATAAAATTAACTAATTAAACCTATCGCGGAAAGCTAAGCATTTAATTCATAAAACGCAAAATGACAACTTTTTGTGTTCCAGGCACCATCGTTTCAGTATTAAGCAGCTTTTACAATTTCAGGAAATTTGCGTATTAATTAAAAAATGCTGTTGAACTTTTTTCTTTATTTTTTACAGCTCTTTCAAAGATTAAAATAAACTCAAAGGATCAGAGTTTATTTTTGTATTGTTTCAATTTTCAAAGTTGTTTTATCTGATTGTTTCTTTTTAAATAGCGTTTCCGAGTTAAGGACCAATTAATTTTAAAAAGTTAAATAATTGTTTTCAATTTCAGAACAGCTTTATATATATATATATATATATATATATATATATATATATATATATATATATATATCTCCATATATTATTTCTCTAAGCCGAATCCTATACCCGGTCGAAACTCGCTCATTTCTTTATCGAATTGCAAGAAAATTTATGATTTTGAAGCTTATCCCGCGGGCTATTGACGAAAATTAGACCCACCCTCTAAAAAGTGTCGGTTCGTTTTTTATTCGAACTTCAATTTTTGGGCACAGAATTGACTCTATCTAGCGAAATAATTGTCGTATCGTCTCCATTTTGATTTCATACGAAAGATTTAAAAAAATGCGTTCTTTAGAACGTTTCTCCGCTAGCGCAGCGTAACGAGAATCTCGAAAATCCACGTTTAAGCGACTTATAAGCGATTGAAGTTTGAAAAAGTTAAATTTTTTGCTCAACTGTCAAAATCGTTACATTGTTGTTCAAATCAATTTTAAATGCGACATTTCAAGCCAAGGCTTAGCTCGGTATACCTCAATTGTAACTTTTATTGTTTCAAAATACTATGGTAGTTTTGCGATAACGTTAGTATTTAGTTTAGTAGTAGCCTTGGGGATTTGATTTTAATATAGGGTATCACTTTTGTAGTAGTTGTAAAAGTGAACGTGTCTTTGATCTCTTTGAAAAGTTGTCAGAACGACGGCAGTAAACCGCCTTAGCAGGGGAGCGAAACTAAGACACCAAATCTAACACATCCAATCGAGGACTGAAATCTTTGAACCTGAATAACTCAATTTTAAGTTTAGAGGGTTTTTTTTTTTTTTTTTTTTTTTTTTTTTTGCGGAATTCCGCACGGGTCACCTAGTATATATATATATATATATATATATATATATATATATATATATATATATATATATATATATATATATATATATATATATATATAGATAGATAGATAGATAGATAGATAGATAGATAGATAGATAGATAGATAGATAGATAGATAGATAGATAGATAGATAGATATAGATCACAGGGGGAAGGACCTTTGCGTAACGTTAGATGAGTGTGAGGTTTGCATTGTCATACCCATGGCCCACTTCTACGTCTTTTGAGATAAAACATTTTTGTAAAAAGAATCAATGCAAAAAAAACTACTTTTAATCTGAAATGCTCGTTTTTTAAATGATTTTTTTCTGTTAGTGCAAGACTTTATAAACATCATGAGTTATAGTTGCAACGTAATTTGAAATAAACAGATACTTATAAAAATAAAAGATCTGCTAGATGTCTCCCTCCGAGAGTAAAGAAATAAATGCTTTTACTTCTTAAATGAGATTGTCATATCGTGAAGCGCTTAAAAAGAATAAACATGAAGCAACAATCAAAATGTGTCCGCAAAAGTAAAGTTAATTACAAGACTTTCTGTTTACCAAACGTAATGTCTACCTTTCAAGACAGTATTTCTCTTAATTATCAACATTAAAGCCGGTACGTTCCTTACGCCAAGAGTACTTAATATTTAAAAGATCAGAGTTGAAAGTCAATCTGGTGTTCCTATGATATTCAAAGTAATTGACAATGTGAGAGAAAATGATCAAACAAGAAAATATGATAGTTAATTGTATTCCCAGGAAATGTTTTTATTCTCTGACAAAATATATATGTATTTAAAAGAGTATTCGTGCTCAACTTCACTCAACATACTTCAATTCATTAACTTAAAAAACACAGAGCATACAGAAATGAATTTTTAATAGTGTTTAAGAATAAATTGGAAAAGTATTCAGCTATCAACTTCTTATTTTGTTGGGTTTTTAATTTAAACATCAAATTTTACTTACTCCTAGTGTAGTTTGGAAAAAAAGTAGGAAGAAATATGTTTTTGTTTTCTCACTGAGGGAATGGTAATTAACTTTATTATGTTATGTGTACCTGATTCATTTGAGCAATTGCTACTTCTTTTTTCTAAAATATAAATAGATAGACAGAGATAGAAATAGTAGTATAGGTGTAGGCATATGTAGGGAGAGAGAGGAAGGGAGATGAACCAAAGGTGGCCATTGTTAAGTTTGATTTTTTTTTAATTTTTTTTCATTATTTTCAAATTAGGTGTATTTGGTGGATTTTTTATATAAATTTCTCACTAGAAATTGAGTTTGATATGTGTTACGCATGTAGAACCACAAGCCAGAGTTCATGTTGTAAATTTTCATTTTCTCATTATAATTACTTTAAAAAATTTCTTAAAGCTACCCATGTGATATGTGACAATGTTTTAAATTTCTAGAAAAAACTTTCAAGAAAAAAAATCATTACCTTATCACTTTCATCCATGGTAAAAAGCATGATTTTCAAAAATTGTCACATACCACCTTTATCCACTTGCCCTATGAATTATTAAATACGATTAAACATAGAAGAAAATTATATTTACTTAAAATGGTTGTGCATTGAACCATTAAAACCAGAAAATCCAATAATTAATAGTATATTTTATTTATTTTGGAAGTTCTTACGAAAAATAAGTTAAATTAAATTGCATTTAGCTTTTAATTAACGGGACAACTTCAGATGCTTTGTAATGAAGTTATTAAAATGTTTCTTTAAACATTTCTAGGGTGGATACTTTTGGTAAGTTGGTTTTATTGGGTTTCTTGGCCCAAGAACCTCAATAGACTATACTGTGACAATGACACTTTTGGAAAAAGAAAAGAAAAAAAGTCAAATTTTAACATCTACCTTTTTTTAAGTTAAATTTTATTTAATAGAGTTAAAGGAATAAAACTTCTGCTTTTGTTAAATTTATTAATATGCAGACAAAATGTAACCTATTTTGTAGATATTGATAGAAATTACAAAGTATTATAAAATATCCTGAAAATTAACAAAAATTAAATTGAAGCTTAATTTTTATTTTTCGTTTTTTTAACATGCAAAATAAGAGAGTGCCCAGTCCTAGCACATCCACTTATGATGAAAGATATTAAGTTTCCATTCACTTTGTTACTTAAAAGAAAAGGTTGCTTTTAATTTTATTTTTGTTGTAATTAACAGTTCAAAAATAAACGTTTTTAAGATTTTACTTCAAATATAAATACCGAGTGATAAGTAAGGAAATGCCCGAACATGAGTCTAACAAATTAATTTTAATTTCAAAATTGTTAAGTTAAGAATATTTAGATATCTATTATAATGTTAAGGTATAATGCAAATAGCAGCTAATTTCTGGTAATTTAATATTTGATCATATCAGTTGATTTTATTATAATCAACTCAACTGTAGAACATGCTTTTTGTGTTTGAAATAATACTTTATGCTACTTATTTCAATGAAACAATTCGAAATGTTTTCTTTCCTGGTACGACCAGTACAAAACAGAAATAAATACTTTAATTATTGAAATTAATTTTAAAATGAGACATTTAGCTAAAACTGCTGTGTAACACTAAGAATATTGAAGCATATGAAGTTATAGTATCACATCGTATGCATTTATTATTCGTTCAATGCTGAAACTTCAATATGTGCAACTTCGGCCATTAGTTAGCCGAAGCTTCAGTATTCAGCGCTTCAGCCCAACCGCGCTTTGCGCCATCTTTACTTTTACAGTTCATTGTCATGCAGTATCCTGAAGACCGTAATTTCAAAAAAAAAAATGATTTTAACTTTGCTTTTGAAATAAGTCAACTTCAATGCTACTTTTTCTCGCTATAGCGTCAGGTGGGGTAAAGTAAGTCATGGGGTAAAATAGGTCAGCTTTTTTAAAAAAATCTCTAAAAAATATGAAGGGCCAGGGGGGAAAAAGATGAAAGTGACCAAAAAGCGATTTTGAGAAAAACGAGGAACAAAGTTCGATTTCTCGTAGCTCCTTATGTAGTTTTTCGAGTTTTCATGCACATTTCGGTCGCTTCTCATCCCCCCCCCCCCTTGTTGTTCTACCAGATAATACTAGTCCTTCATAGCCCCTAGATAGCTCTAATATCTTAAAATTGACGAAAAAGTGACTTTCATCTTTTTTCCCCCTGGCCCTTCATATGTAAATAAAATTTTATTTCCGAACCGACATTGTAAAAGCGGCTTGTTTTCTCCAAAGGAAAAATTTTGTGCAAACTAATCCCAAAAAACCATTCTACATCTCTAATTTTAAATAATACAGTTGAAGGAGGGATATCAAGATTCAAGATATCGACAACAAGGGAGGCAGTTTCTTCGATATAGGTACAAAGCAAGTGAAGTATATGTTTCCTTTTTAGTAAAAATCTTCTATTAAAAGCACGCTATCACCTACACCAATAACCTAAAGAACTTCTAAAGGATGCCGCTAGAGAAAAGAACACAAATGCAGAATGAAACTGTCAAAATTTTAACAATCCCGACAATTTTGAAAATATTGCACAAAGAAAAAGTCTAAAGAGATAATTAATCAATTATAACGGTCTTGGAAGAAACACTCACAAAACCAAATAAACTAATTAATAAATGAACAAAAAAGACATTTTCTTTGGAGAAAATTGCCACTAAATGAAAGCGCGTTGATGATGGCCAACCTTTAAAAGTTGGAAAATGGATATATAAGTTGAGTTTTTGAGAAAAACGTCAAAGTTCATTTCTATGCCATAGTTCTTTCTCACAATGTAGCATAATGTATAATGAAATTTAAAAAGAAAGGGAACATTTTTTACTTTTCCTGAGAGATATGTTATTTTTGAAGAGAGATGTTATTATGCATCGCAAAGAGTGTGAGTTCCAGAAATGAATCAGGTGAACAATATCACTTTCTAGAAACGTTTAAATACCAATTATTTTCCCATTAATAAATAAAAGTACTAAATTACTATTCAATAAGCTGTTAACCTACAGCTTCTAAAACATGACCTATTTTTCTCCTCTCTATTAGATAAAATAAGTCATTGGTAACACATTTTGCAACTTATTTATCAGTATCAATATATTGTTTTTTCAGAGACATTTCACTTTAAATAACATAAGGAATACATTTGCTTATTCTGAATACTTTATTCACATGTTGAATCAATATATTTTTGCTGCCAAAGCATTATTCTAAAATTGCTCTTTTTTGACCTATTTTACCCCACCTGACCCTACTGAATTATACGTCATTTTTCAACGCTTAAATATTTCCTGTATCTGAACAATCAATTTCTATAAGAAAGCATTTTTAGAAAATCAGCAACCAGTAACATTAACTTTTAAATTCTATTGAAGTATTATAAAGTATCAAATACATGTATACATCATTTCAAATGCCATTGCAACTTATAGAGAATTGACTACTTGTCAATAGAGAGAGAAGCTCAAAAGCACCCTATACTTATTTCCCGTCATCAATCCGATCTTCCTGAAGACAAAATTATGGTGTTTTTATCGTCCACTTTTTTGAAATATGACTTCCGAAGAATTGTGTTTAAAAGTATATGTTCAAGTATAAGCTGTTATATAGGAAACAATAGCAAAATGAGCACAATGCCCCGAGAAAATTGGCTCTATAACTAAGCAATGGTTTAGGCTAGTCATGATCTAGGGATAAAGCCATGATTTATAAAGTAATAAACTGCCCAGTCAAAAAAATGAAGTTATTTTTTTCAGCCACAAATAGTTTTTTTTTCCATGTTTTTAAAGCTAAGTATTTTAACTCTAAGTAATTCAGAGGCTGTAATACGTAGCAGTCAGCTGGAAAAGTAAGATAGGTTTTTTTTTTCTTTTCTTTTCTCCCCTTTAGTTCAGTATGGTACTTTCTTTTTATTCAATAACGTATGAAACGGTTAAGACGTTTTATAAGAGGTTTTTTTTTTTTTAATATTAACTTGTAACTACCTATCATGTCTAATGCACATAGTAAAATTCTTCATAAATATAACGTTTTTCTTTTCTTTTTGAAAAACTTTACTGTCATCAACCAATGCTGATTTCTGAAGTTTTAAAAAATTCCGTTATTTTTCAACACTGAAATATTTCCTCTATCTTAACAATCAATTTCTAAAAAAAGCATTTTTAGAAAATCGACAACCAGTAACATGAACTTTTAAATTCTATTGAAGGATTATAAAGCATGTTTTGTCTTCACCTTTAGGGGTCCATAAAAAAGATGAATGTTTTGAGTTGGGAAAATATAGCTAATTACAAAAATTATTTATAAAACCATAAAAACGCAACAGACAATATTTGTAAAACGTAACAATAGGAACCTTTCATAACTCGTGATCCTAAAGTAACGTGCTCACTTGGAGATAGAAAGTTTCGTGGATCCTTGCATTCCAGCATCCTCTGAGAGTCAATCGAAAAGAAACTCGTTTTGGGTCTTTTCTGTAATTTTTTGCTCAGTAAAAAGTTAATGCGGGGCACTCATTTTTAAAACTTCTTCAAAAATGGTGCTAATGTTATAAACAGGTTTTTCATACCGATATAGTTTAGGTAAAATACAAAGTCCAAAAGCAAAATTTGCCGTATCAGCGGATCTGAAAGAGAAATCGTACTATAACACTTTCAGACATTTTATTTGCAAGTATACACACTACAAAAAATAAACTGTTGTATTTACAGTATAATACTGGCAACAGAGGTTCCAATTTAAAACTGTAAAAGCACAGTAATAAACTAAAACTAGCTATTTTACATTTTTTACGGTAACACTAGCAATTTTAGTTTATTACCATTATATTAGCTGTATTATGTTGTAAAAACAAAAGTATGATATTGGCAGCAGAAGTTCCAATTTAAATCTGTAAAATGCACAGTAATCAACTGCGTAAAAAACAGTTTTAGTTTTTCACTGTAAACTAACAGTTGCACAGTCCATTACTGTAAAATTAGAAATTTTACAATTTATTACTGTAAAATTACTAAAAAATTAGCTGTATTGTGCTGCAAAAATCTATTTTTGCTTTCTACCAGCACAGTGCGTGAATCTATCAACGCACTGCGCTGCCACGTGCCTTCTTTGATTGGTTATTTAATGTCAACGTCCAAAGTACGAAATTTTCACATTAATGTAACTGGACTGTATATAAGTTCAAATACGTTACGATTAATTACAACTAGCAAAAATGTAACGAGACCCAAAGTCTTTAATTACAAACCAATGAGAAGGCTGTAACTGAATAAAAAGTTTAAATAATGTTGGACAATTCACTTTATTTTAAACACACACACACACACACACACACACACACAGAAATCTTATTTGCGTAAAAAATTCTCAATCTCTTTCAATAATTTACAATGGATAAAATAATTGTACAAAGATAAAAATTACTCTTGTGTAAGTGTTAATTGTTAACAAAATTATTACAATGTTTGCAATGAGCTTAAGTTACATAGTTAAATATTAGCAATAAGATGCTAAGCAGTGGAATTTATCTCGTTGTAATTAAGCCAAGTGAATTAATAACTCACTTGAGAAATGAGAGAGAGCAATTGATTATTGATAAACAGAGGCACAACTGTAACAGGTTACAGAGCTAATTAGGAGACTCTATTTAAAGTTAGACATTATTTTGCCCTCAGGAACTCTTGTCTCAAATGTAATCCTCTTGAGCTTAACTGCTGCTTTTAGAATAGGAAATATCTTTGGGGTTAAACCTTTGCTTCTCGACTGAAACTTCTGCTGGGAATAAAATGATCTGCCTAGTTACTCGAAACAACTTCGTAGCTTCGTATGAGCTTGGGAAGCTTGAATTCGGGAATAAAGATTTTTCACTGATTACGAGTACTCAATTTCCTTCAATAATGGGATTCCAGCTAATGTTATAATTAAAAGGTAAAACAAGTAGTCCCAAACTCTATTGATTACTTCTTCAAATGAAAGCAGTGGAATAGCAAATTAATTCAACAAATTTAGACCTTGATTTCAAACTCCCATTTGTGGACACCTCGGTCCTCAAAATTGGAGAATGGCGAAATTTACCGATGATTCAACGGAAGTATTCGGTCTTTCGCCTATGTCTTAGCTGGGTGAATGTTGACATTCACCAAGCGAGTACAATATTTCGGTCTTTTGCAATAGAGTGTACATGTAGGTACATCGTGTATAATAATACACTTTTGGTCAGAATTATAAGGACAAAGGGGAAACTACCATATCTTGGTTGTATAAGGTCTGAAAGCTATCCAATTTTTATGATTTTAAACTAATGACAAATGAAAAGTTTTTTTTTTATTATTCATTATCGGAAATGTATAGAAATTTCATATTTCTGGAATAAAATTTGTATTTAGACATCCGTGTGATACATGTACGAAATTATAAGGACAATTAATCTTTTGTTGTACTCTTAAAAGCAAAATTTATACGCTTTTTGATCTACACATCTCACTACGTAAGGGTGTAAACACTTAAAAAGCAATTGGAGACGTCGCATGTTATTTTTTCAATCATACCACTAGAAACTAAACGTGCAAAATTCGAGAAAGAAAAATTGGTCTCTTTGAAAATTTCAGGGCTTTACTGCAAGTCAAATAGCAACAAATCTGAATAGCTATAGATCTTCCATTAACAACTTTTTCAAAATTCTCAGCAAATATAGATGACAAAGACAAACAGGTGTGCCAACTCCTTTTGCTGTACATGTGGAAAAAAATGATACCAAGACGAGCTTGCTCTAAAAAATATACATATATTGGTTAAATTATGCGGAAATTCCAACTATGTTGCAATGGTCGAACTATTCCATGTGTTTTACAAATAGAGAAAAGGTTTTCTTTTTTAAACTAATGTCGCGACCGTTTCTTAAAAAAATTCCTAAGAAACCAAGGGTCGAAGTGTGCCAAAAAGGCATGATTATATGTAAAAACATGGGACATAAAGCAATTTTTCTGATCAGGAAAAGTTTAACTTGGAAAGATTAAATGGTGTTCTACTTTCTGGTATGATCTCAGTAAAAGAAAAAAGAATTCTCAAAGCGTACATTTGGAGATAGCTCAGTCATGGTCCTGAGAAAATTTCGCAATGGACGGAAACTACTCCAATACATTTTGTACTGGTCGAAATGAATTTAGAAAGTTATGAGTATGTGTACTGGGAGATAATTTTATTACATAAAGCACCTTTAATTACGAATAGAAGCAAATTGATCCCGCAGGATAATGTGTAATTACATCCTTCTCAGTTTCCTATGAAAAATACCGATATAAATTTAAAAGAAATTTTGTGTAGCATTCTGGCATACTAAGTATGAAAAAAACACATTCCATAATTTTGAAACAAGCAAAAACTCATTTCCTCCATTGAAAAATCCAGGATAAAAACTTTAAAGAGAGTTCTTCAACTTTCATGACGCCAAGACTGATGAAAGAGAAATTAATATTTGTTAGGGTTTTCAAGGCAATGTCCTTATAATTTTGTCCGGTTCGTACTGCCCTTTATTCATTACTTATGGCAAAACCTTTATAATTTGTATTTTCAAATGTTCAGCATTCCATATAGATTTCTAGCATAAAAACCTTTATTCATATATTGCAGTGAACTGTGTCAGAAATATTTTTTCTCCTTTGTCTTTATAATTATGACCAACAGTGTAGTTCTTACAGGGTAAAATTCATGTAATCTATCAAACGGAAGAGAAAAGGAGAGCTTACAGGAAACATAAAACACCCTTGTAATCATAAGCCACATCTAAATATTTCTGAGTTTAGAGAGATAAGCAAAGCATGATTTCTAAAAAATCCCTAACTTGTGCAATTTCAATCAAAATAGCTACTCGCAAAATTACCGAATTCGAAATTTCAGACATACTCCCAAGTAGCACGCTTCGTTTTATAAACGTTGTAAAATGGTTATTAACGTTGTGACAACCACTAAAAAATGTTTATAAAACGTTTAAACGTTGTTTATACTACCTGGGCTGTAATATAAGCGAAGTGCAAAACGTAACTGTTACCAGGCTAAGCACCAAAAAATAATGCTCTTTTGTCAGAAAATACCGAGACATAGTAAGAAGTATCGGCATTCCTATGTACAATTCTTGCTATATTCAGCAACTTTTTCCATAAGCGCAAGCAAACCATTATTCTCCCCCCCCCCCCCCTCTTCAGCAATGACTTTTGTACTCCGAACATGTTGCAGGGAATCTGGTAAGCGTCGAAACACAGACATTGACACAGCAACTCATTTTGAGAAAATTGCCCCTTGACATTCTTAACTCGGAAACTTTTATTTTACTTCCTCATCACTGCTCCTCAGAAATTTGGTACTGCCAGCTGAAAAGCCTAAAACTTGACATGATAAAGCTAATATCTTCTCAAGTGCCACTAAGATATTTGAATGAAATTAAATTTGATTGAAATATCTATATGAATAATAAACTTACTTTTAAAATTACTCAGTCCTAATTATAGCCTTAAGAAAATGTAAATTTTCAGAACACGTAGCTAATATCAACGGCACTTGTCATTTCCAACCAGTTTTATTTTAAATAAGCTAATATTCATTAACCCATTAATGCCTGATATTGTTTTTTCAAAGATATTTTGTATACTGGTTACAAACAGTGTTTAATGGACAGGAAAAAAAATTTAAAAATATTATGTAAAAAATATTTTTTTTATTAAGGAAAGAAAAGTCGTCCCTTAAAAGTTACGATAGGCCCTAGAGGGTACATACTTTTTTTACTAAAATTGCTTTCTGCCTACGATATAATATTTAAAAAGACATTTTATAAGAAGAAATAAAATCAGCAATTAACATAAACTGGAAAGCTGGGAACAACTTTGAAAACTTAGCTGTTTTTCTTGAGATTGTGAAAGATGTCATTTTTTATAAAGATCGTATTAAAACTGCTACAGAACACACTTCACAGTGGTCATGTGCTGCAATCTGTTAATAACGAATTGAAACAATACCGAGTACTAATTGAACACTATTATTTGGTTGAAATGTGCATTTTGGGAAAATTAAGACCCTTTTTTGGACCGTCCCTAAAAAGGGACGCTACGCATTAATGAGTTTAACATACCATTATCCTTTTAATGACATTTTCTAAGAGAATAGTTATCAAAATTGCCAAAGCGGTTCTTTCAGTATTTCCATACTTTTACCTTTTTATTTATCAGCTCTTCCATGCAAGTTTTTCTAGCCATCTACTTAAAAGCAGATCTAATTAAATAAAAATCTTACTCATGTTTCTCAACTGCTTAAATAACAAATAGGAAAGCAGTTTATGTACGAATGACTTACTTCATATTTATACCGAATGGAAACGAAGGATACATAAAAGGCCGTTTCTTTTATAGTTGAAAGAGACAGGGAGGTCTATTTTATCTCGGAAAATGCAGGACGTATCATACCCATAAATAACATTGCTCATAAAGAAAACCTTCAATCCGAGCGATGCGTTTCGGTATTTTTAGAGGAATCAAGAATATTGGCCCGTTCAGTTATTGTTGCACAAAAAAAGGAAAAAAGAAAGATAAATATGGAAGGGTTGTAATCTGAAAGTATAAAACGAAGCGAATTTAGTAGTTGTGTATTTTGTCGTTATATGTTATCTTGTTACATAAATCTGAAGCAACAATTAATTTGAAAATGTGAACTTATAGACAGCCTCTTATATAATACCGTTGAGTGCTCATCAATTTCGCAAAGGGAAAATTATACTTTTAAAAGTACTCCAATCAATTTGCCACAAACACATCATGCAATTTATACTTACCTAAATAAAAAGTGAAAACAGTTACCTGCCTTTCAAACCGGACTTTCAGCTTTAAAATGTCAGATTTTATAACTGTTTTACAAATGATTCATTTTCATTCACTATTGTATATGCGCCCTTGCCATTCAACAAACTAAACAATGTGATTTTTTACTAACTATTAAATCAAAAACAAAATTTATTACTCAAAGTTGCATCAATATATGGAGATACAATAATTAGTTCCAAATAAACATTTTTTGTGATTGAACTACATTTGTAAACCATGACCATTTATAAAACTTCGAACATTTCTTCTTAAACGTAACTTTTCTTGAGTGATTATTGCATATACTTTATTTATGTGCGGTGTTATAAAAGTCATTACGAAATTTCACGCTCTAAAACTTTTTCAAGTGTTTCTTTTTACTTAGGTCTTTACATAACTTCTTTCATGTCTTTTTGGGTATTTTTTACCAGGAATAGAATACCGTTAGCTTTGCAATCTGTAACGAAAAGGTGTTTACGTAAGAAAAATATTTTTCACCAAACTGTTTCTGAAGATGTTTTTAAATTACACTTTTTATGGCAGCTCATGAAGCATTAAATTTGTGCTTAGAGTACTTGGATTTCTTTTCAGTTAAAGTTTCTTTCAGCTAAACAAATTTAAAGTTATTTATTTTTATGAGAGCAATTTATCCAAAATGTAAATCGATTCTTTTCGCTTAGGCTTGGAAAAGAATTTTGTAGTGCAAAAAAAAAAAAAAAACGAAAACATTAAGTTAAAAGCATAAAAGCTTCACGCTTCGGATGGCTTCCATTGTTTTAAGGCATCAGAATGCCAATTTCATTCTTTATAGTTTAAAAGCTGAAGCTGTTTTTAATACAAATTTATTTGGTTTAAAGAAAGTTTTACTCATACTAATTATAAATATGTTTCTGCTTCAAAAGAACTTAATTTCAATAATCGGGGCCAAGGAAATAAGCGGATTATACAGTATTAAATCTAACTTTTTG